>JANDJT010000002.1:29240350-29258989 GCA_024331685.1 Stegophilus panzeri | reverse complement strand
AAGATATAATCAAATATTTACACAAATGTGAGGGGTGTACTCACTTTTGTGAGATACTGTATATATATATATATATAACAAGCTGTCATAAAAGGGCTATTAAGTGTACTTTAGTGTTAAGGCGAGTGTCTTTACTGCATGTCTCGCCATGCCACTCTGTGATCCCGAGGCTCATCAATTATGCCCTCAATTAGCTGTAGACGTTTTCAAACAGACATAAGGGAAAAAAGCCTCTAATGCTTGTTTAAGCCATTGTACAGACAAAGAAAGCCATTACGCTAAGCCCGCTCAAGAGGAACAACAAGTCCTGAGCTGTAGAGCCAATGTACTGACAAATGTCTTCATAGACAACACACAAGCACAAAGAAATCAGAGACACCTTCCAAATATTCACAATAGACAAAACCTTTTTTAAAAAAATCATTTAAGACATTTTATTTCATTTTTAGACAAGTGTGCCTGAACTTACAGTACTTATCATTCGTATTATTCTTCCTTGGTAAATATCTTCAAATTTTTTATTTTTTACTTAAATTTTATGGATTGATCTTTTAATGTGATGCTATCTTCTCCTCATTTGGCCCAGACATATCCATAATGTAATTCTATTTTTTCCCTAGATGCGACAGATTCTCTTTACTCCTTATTTTTGAATGTACCGTTTTATGTTTAATCCCCCCTAATGAAAATCTAAAATAATGAGTTATGAAAAAAGTTTAAAAAAATAAGAAAGAAAGCTTGTGAGCAGATAAACAATACTAGGAATATTCCTCCTGGGAATTTTTATGCATTGTTCATTTTCATCATTATCATCAACCTCATTTCTTTGGATGTTGCTATTGTATTTCTGTGTTTTGAATAATTGCAACACAGATTTGTTTTTCATTGCCAGTTTAATTGGACATCTTTCATGACAGGACTTTAATGTATAATTTATTTTGGCCTTTGTGGACGTAGGAAGTACAAAGTCAAGTTCCTGCACGCAATTAAAATGTTTCGCTTCGGCAGTGCTTCGGCTAAATAAACAATATTTGGCAGGTGGAATGTTCAAGGTGAGGGATCTTCTGGAATAATTAGACCCAGAAGTGCCTTAGTGTGGGTTTCGATAAAGAAACCCTCAATACACACATAAATATATAGAGAAACACACACACACACACACACACACACACACACACACACACACACATCTCATTATGGGGTAAAAATTAAAATGATCTCAGATACCTGTTGAGAGTTTGCGCTTGTTAAAGTGAAAATTGCAAACTGCGCATAATTATTCGAACCTGTCACCAAAAGCATGTACTGTAATAACAGCCCATGGGAGGCTCCATCGACCTGACAAACCACACACACACACACACACACACACACACACGTTTCCACAAGATCAAAACTGCCAAATATGCCTGACCAAAGGACTTATGCTTTGCTTTTACATACTTTATAAGGTAAATGTGTCCTCCATTAATATTGGCACCTTTGGTAAATATAAGCAAAGAAGGCTGTGAAAATTTGTCTTTATTGTTTAACCTTTTGATCTTTTGTTAAAAAAAATACTCTGATGTCGTTGAAAGTCGTTGAAGGTTGAAAAAAAAAACAACACTAATTAAGAAGTTGTTTGCAATTGTTTGATATCCATGAGAGCAGAGTATATAACAAAAGATCAAAAGGTTAAACAATAAAGACAATCTTTCACAGCCTTCTTTGCTCATATTTACCAAGGGTGCCAATACTAATGGAGGGCGCTGTATATCATTGTTTGCATAATAATCCAGCTCAGCAGCAGCTGTCGCGGTTATAATGAGGTATAATCTTGTAATGGTAATCAGCTAATTAGCTAATTGTTATTAGTTTGCCTGCTAATTACGTAGTAGATGAAATCTGTTAATTACCCGTTATGCTTTACGTGTAAACACGTCGTTATTAACGAGGTTAATGCTGGCCTACAATATGCAGCATAAAGTATGTATAATTAGAGTACTGATCTAGGTGACGGGCAAACGTGCCGCCCTCTCTGCCTGCCAGGCTGGTAGATGTGGCGTGATGGGAAAGACCTAGATAATGGGGTTAGTATTTCATTTTGGGGAGACATTGTGTTTTTTTTTAAAAAAGGTAGACATACCATGTTTAGTATATTGTAATGAGCGTCTCACATCCTGTCCTTTTTCCACACACTCTGGGTTCAGTGTTCAGCGCCATTAACAGACGCTTTCCCTGAATTTGGCACGTGTCTGCATTATGGACGCGTTTCAGTGTCGACAGTGTGTGGTGAAATGCTTGGAAGTTCCTCCTAGAATGAATGACGTTTGGACTCAAACGTACTGTATATTGATTCATTAGGTTGAGTTTAAAGGAGCACTGGAAAATAATTGACCATGTGGTAAAGATGGTCTACCAGCTTAGTGTCCTGCTTGTAGCTGGTAGCTAATCAGGCCAAGTCAGATTTGTCATCATTGGCAGGATGGGAGTATTTTGAAGATAATCCAAAACTAAGGAAGCAAATGTTGGAATGTAACATAACAGATTCCTAAATAATAAGAATAAGCACCCAGATATATATTTTTCGGCTGTTGGAATTTTTGCAGACGCTCCATAAATTACATTCTGCGTCTATATATATATATATATATTACCCCCACACAGCAGCCATGAAAATAATGAGACATTCCCAAGACGTTTGTCTTTTTGTGTCTCCTCCTCCCTCCATTTCTGCTTCTTATAACGGATGCAGTTTTGATTTAGACCACGAGGAGTGCCAATTAAAAAGTGCCCTAGAGCAAAAAAAAAAACAAAACCATCACCCAGAGGAGTGATGTTTGCAGCTGAGTTTGAGATCTTTTCTGTCATGACACCAATAGGTATATTTCCATCTTGCGCTACCGTTCTGCTGAATATTCTCAACATGGGGAACGAGATGACGATCGATTAAAAGAGTGCTAGCCAAATACTCACGGGCTATGCCTCAAATTGTGTATTATGCATATCATTTATAAGTTATAAGATGAAAGGAGGAAGGTTACACCAATATCACAATGTACTCAAAGATAATTATCATACATTAGATTTTTTCCTTTTGTCTAATGGGTATATCCTCTGCATTATTAATAGAGTAAGAAGTTGAAGCATAAGAACTCACAAGCTTCTCAGTTTAGCATATCATCATACACCGAATACAAATCAAGCATGCGGTCTCTGTGCGAAACATCTCCCACATTTTAAATACAGATAGTTTCCCTTTTATACCTCGGCAAGTCCAAGTTGCCGGCTTTTGTTTTTCATTTGAGAACGTGTTTGCAGAACGTGTTTGCAGCATTAGCGGACCGTGTTTGGATCAAATCCAGAACGCACAACTTTGCCAAAACCACAGCAATGTAGCGTGCTATTACATGCATAAATAAACACGTTTAACCAATGAAAGGCCCAAAGGATACAGAACTCACATGGTCCAGGCAGCAATCTGCCCTGTTCTGGGAAAGTCAGGGTCTGCGGTTGGACTTTTCCATGGTAATAAAAAGCAATTATGCAAAGCCAATTTCTTTTTGGGTTTTGGTTTAGAGGTTATTATTATTATTATTATTATTATTATTATTATTATTATTATTATTTTAAGTAATATCCATGAGACCATGTGGTTTTACCACATGAAAAATAAAACCTGATTCAACTTATTTAGTACCCATACTGATTTGTTTTTACCCCTTCAGTATTCAGCCAAAAGAACATGCTCTTCTAGACATATTCATAACGAAGGATGGAGTCTGATTTAAGAGCTAGAATGTGATATTATTTAATGGTATTATAATCAGACTGAAGGTAAAAAAGAAAATGTGGTAATCATTGAGTCCACTTTTGTGAATTGTTTTGCAGCTACACATGCTCTGTGTAACTGTAACTCTAATGTTCAGGTAATGTTCAGGTAATGTTCAGGTAATATGAGACTTTGATCATTCATGTCTATGTTAAGCATAATGCAACGCAAAAATGTTTTCCAGAGAAATCTTTTCAGGGTTTTAGCAACCAACATTTTTTAAAAACTAGCATACAGGATGTGTGTACAGTAAAGAAAACCTTAATCTCCACTCAGAAGCCTACAACACATCAGCAGCCCATATCGTGTTTTTTCTTCTTCTTAAGATGCCAAAAATGTCAGTGTGAAAGAGGGCTAACGCACAACATTTTGCACAACATATATTTATAACAGCGAGAATCTTTTCACACCTCTGTAATTGAGTAATTGAGCTGACATGCCAAAACAAGGTCATGCCAAAACTGATCTTACCTGTTCTTGATGGTAGACTTAGTATACAGTTACATTTATATAACGCTTTTTTAGACAAAAGCGCTTTACATAGTATGGGATCTCATCAACCACCACTAGTGGAGGATGTGATGGCAGCCATAGGCATCCAGAACTCCCACCACACACCAGCTATTAGTGTAGAGGAGTGAGTGATGTAGCCATAGATGAGATTTATTAAGGGGCCATGATAGAGAATGGCCAATTGGGGAATTGCCATGTCCTGGGATTTTTAATGACCACAGAGAGTCAGGTCCTCAGTTTAATGTCTCATCCAGACTGTGCTGTTTTTACAGTATAGCAACCCCTCACTATACTGGGGCATTAGGTGAGCACCCCCTGCTGGCCTTACTAATACCACTTTCAGCAGCAACCTTTGTTTTCCCCAGGAGGTCTCCCATCCAGGTACTAGCCAGGCTCAACCCTGCTTAGCTTCAGTGGGAAACCAGGTGAGAACCGAATAGAGATATGGCTCTGGCCATGTACACGTCTGGATCCTATTGTGTATATGTGTGTATGCGTGTAAGGCGTATTTTGTAATCATGTCCAGATTACAGAAAGACAGAATGTGATTAATATTAAAGCTAATCTGCTGGCAGTATTTGGACAGTGGGGAGATGAATTACTGCAGGGTTTAGGAGGCTTTACACACAAGCTGACTTTGGCAGTCGTACATTTAGCACTTGCCAACTGCAACACTGACAACAATGACAAACTGTGAGTTATTTGAACATCCATGTTCTCGGGTTTCTGTGTGTCTGGGTACATGTGTGTGAAGGGTTTGAATCAGAAATGTGAAACACACCCAGATTTATTATCCAGAGTCATGGATCCGATTATCTGCTTCACTTTCATCTCAAAACACGTTTGCGAATCAAAGGAAAACGCTGAATTGAAGGGGTGTGGCCTCTGTCTATCTCAGTTTCAGTGAAAAAGAAGTGGCCTCTGTTGCCCATTGAAGGAACATAACTTTTTTTGTCCCACTTAAGAAGGCATGACCTCTATTTGTCAGTGATAATGAAGGACATGTGGCCTCTGTCTGTCCCAGTGAAGGGGCGGGCAGTGTGCCTGTTGGTCCTTCTGATGGAGGCGTGTCCTCTATCCTTGCCATTTTTTTGTGAGAGAGACGTAACTCCGGACACTTCAAAAGTAACACTGCACTTTACAAGATGCTGTGTGGGAAAAGGAGGGCGATGGAAAAATTAAGGCATAAAAGAGAGGACTTTTATTGGCCTAAAGCAGTAAGGAGAAGAACCCGCTTTGATAGGAGTGAATATGTCTTACCTTTAGAATGAAATATACCACAACAGTTTTATTACATTTCAGAGCCGGTGTCAGACAAACAGGTTGGTGCAAGCCGAGAGCAGGTTTATTGACAAGACCAGAGTAGACAAACAATCCAGAAGGGCAAATCAGCAATTGGAAATGAGAATCAGGCTTAGGTCAGATGATCAACAAACAGCTAGACTAAGCGCACACCAGTATATCAATACACAGACTTAACCCCAAGAAGTTTTCTCTTGGCCTACCTCTTGGGCATGGTGCTGGGTGGTTGAGAGTGCTTCAACAGGTAAACGCTGAAGGTGGGCGAGAGAGAAGGTATAGCCTAGAGTCTAGTTGACACCCACACTCGATCCTCTGGTTCAGAAACTGGTGTCTTGACTTGGTGACAATCATCAAATTCCTTACATCATTTCAGCACTTGTTCAAAAGTCTGTGCACAATCTCCCAAACTTCCTCACCGCTTACCAGCTGCAGGGCCATCAAACTGAGTCAAATCACTAAGGGAAATAATGAATTCTGTGTGAATTTGGCCCAGAGCAGAAATCTGGACAACTTACATTTGTGGCATTTGGCAGATGCCCTTATCCAGAGCAACTTACATTTATCTAATTTATTGTATACAACTGAACAGTTGAGGGTTAAGGGCCTTGCTCAAGGGGCCAGCAGTGGCAATTTGGTAGTGCTGGGATTTAAACTCACAACCTTCCAATCAGAAATCCAACATCTTAACCCCTGAGCTACCATTTCCACAACCCTGCTTGATGGTCAGTGCAAAAGGTTCATAAAAACCTGCCCATTTATTTGGCTTGCTCATTCTACCTGGTGATGATACCCTGAGATCAGGATCACAGAGACTTCTCACTGAAGGCCTTTCAGACTTGAATCCACTGCTAACTGAACAAATCCCAGTCAATCCATTTCTAAAAGTACTGGGTGGGAAAGGAGGAACGCCCGACCTTCTGATCAGTAAACCAGAGACTTAAACTTTGAGCCACCACTGCCCCTTTACCTGGTCCATTTTCCATTGGACATCCAGAACAGAACTAACAGGCCTGCTCAGGGCTTTGTTCCTGCTCTCAGGGAATCAGATGCACAGTCCAGTGGAATGCAGAGAGGAAAAGAAAAAGACAGGTTAGTAAAGGTTTGGGGGTATTTTGGCCAAGGAAACAAAGACATGTGGTCTTCTGCCAGCTGGACTGCATCAGGCTGGTGACACTGGTGCCCCTAAGCTGGGCCGGCTGGATGTCAGGTGATGAATTGCTGTAGCGCCACCCATTTAACCAACTCCTCTGACATCTTGAGGTCAGAACTCCTGCAGCAGTAAAGGTCTGAGCCACTTCCTCCAAAGTCAGGTCCCGGAAGGTCCTGTTCAACCTCGGCTTTTCTCAGCTTATGGCCACACACATGCCCAGATCCCTGCTCAGAAAGAGAAAACATAAATAGAGCATCAGACGTTAAACACAGGTGTGCCACATCAACCATCACCCTTTTGGCTCACGCCCCACTTCCGCTGCAGACTCCGACTAAACAGTAACCCCACATGCTACAGATGGACTTACAGATTTTCCAGGGCTGTTCAAACTTTAAATGACGAATCAAAAAGGAATATTGCATTCCTCACGTCCCCCAAACATCACCATACATCAAGTTTGTTTGTTTTTTTCAGCTCACTAAGCATGTGACATCTGTTTATTCATGTTTGCTAGTTTAGTCCACAACTATCTATGGTTAACTAGCAAGTGAGTGTCATAAGTTTTGGGACTTTTGTTAGTTGTAGTAACATGAGGGTTAACAATCTGACAATAAATTACATTAGTAAATGAACTCCTTGGTTGAAGTGATAGGTTGGGCTGCCATGTTTCTTTATCTAAATTTTAATGGAATTTGCAGGGATTGCCTGCAACAAGCGCAACACTGCCCTTAAATCTGGATTTCAGAGGACAGTTGCCTTCTGAATGGATCGCAATATAGTATGTAAGCTAGTGGCCGAACTTCTGCTCCCACTTCCTTACCGTTTCAATGTTCTTTTGCACTTGCCAGTATTTTAATTTCCTGAATTGTATGTGCACAATGAATTGACTTCAGAGTTCAGGGGCATATGGAACCATAACTGAGCTTTGTTCTGTGTGTGCATGCGTGTGTGTGTGTGTGTGTGTGTGTGTGTGTGTGTGTGCAGAAGATTGTCTGCTCTTGCTTTTTGAACAAAAGGCCCTTTTTTTTTTTCTTTGGCTCTTTATAGCCCACCATAAATCTGCTGTATAATCGTTCTCTTAAAACATGAACAATAGGAACACTTTTACATAAGGTTGTGTAAACCTTCATAGTGCATTAAAGTCCAAACTACCCCCCTCATCTGTTTTCGGTGGCCATAGCAACATTAGTCAACATGTTTAGAGGAAAAAGATGTCATGAAATATTGGAAAGACAGCCAAGCTGGTTACAGCAAGATTAACCCTTTCCACCAATTGGCATTGTTACTGAAGATTTTCACACAGATCTCCACTGAACTCGTATTCACCAATTCTGAATTATCTAAAACTTGTGAAAGTATTATTTTAGCTAAAAAAAAAAAAAAAGAGGACTACAGATTTCAAAACAATTATTGCCACATGATCTACTGTTGTTATTTATCCTATATATATATATACACATATCCTGTCAAGCACGTAAACATAACCCTAGCTAGAAATGTAGCTAATGTTAGGTACTTTTATCGCCTGTATCTAAATAACAAAGTACGTCAATGTCATTGTTAGCATGCTAACTCTAGTTGAATGTGATGCAGCATTGCTAAATGCTAATGTCAACACTACAAGTGAGTTCAACTTTGCTGTCAAGGTAAAATGGCAAGCAGAAAGAAAAAAAACCACTAAGAGAAACCTAGAGTGCAAACAGAACAAATCAATAACCATCCATCAAGGCTGGAGATGTAATTATTTATCCCTCTCTCAACTCTCTCTGTTTTTCGCTCTCAACTTTCTCCCTCTCTCTCTCTCTTTCTCTGAGATTGAGTGCAGTTTGGTTAACCTTTATCATGCAAACAAGGGCAAACAGCCTCCATTCAGGCCAGCAAACGTGCAGCACTTCATTAATAAACAGTTATCACTCTGTACCCCCTTTTTCTCTTTCGTTTCGTTAATCCTCTCCTTTAATTTTTCTGTTGTGTTTACAACTTAGAGCCCCATCTCTTTCTTCAACAAATAGTCCTAGGACACACAGTGACCTCGCAGTGACAGAATGCATGCAGATATTGTACTGCATACATTATAGTGTCCACAAGACCAACATTAACCTTCATTAGAAGTCATGCATCCATGTTTTCTTAGGCTTTAATACTTTAAATTCATGTTTCTGCTCTCAGAGATGTACCTGAGGTCAAACTCTTTGGGGTGTGTGTGTGTGTGTGTGTGTGTGTGTGTGTGTGTGTGTGGCAGATGTTTCTCTTGCCATGTGTTAGATGGAAATCTATGAAAAACACAGTCGGAAATTTACCGACACACATCTGCAGACAACATAGGTTCTAATGTGGGTTATCAAAACGTTAGCGATATGTAAACAGACCAGACACAGAAGTATTATGATTCTCTTTATGATGCAATGTATAGTTCTAACACATTTTTTTCTATAGTGGAAGTTTTAATTAAACTGGTTCTAATAAGACTATTGCACCTATTACACCATTATACAGTATATGGAGAATATCTACATAACTACATATAGTTTGAGAAAGATTGGGATGAAAGTAGAGTTTAAGGACGAGTGAGATGGAAGAAGAGGGAGGATTAGTCTGACTGAGGCACAAGTTTGAGGATGATTGTGAAGGAGAACTTGTGAGGCTCTGGAAGGTGGTGCTCAGCTCTTGGGGCTCTGCAGGGAGCTATCCCATCTCCCTTTCTCTTCACGCTCTACACATCTGACTTACAGTTTTATTGTGTGTTTTTAAAGCTTGTAATAGTTTAGCTCCCATCTATATATCTGATCTGCCACTAGTCTGCTCCCAGGTCTCTGAGGTCTTCAGACCAGCTGCTGTTGGCTGTTCCACGATCTCGGCTTTGTGTCTATGTCCGTTTTTATGATCTATACTTTGCTTCTATGTGACCTTAACGATGTACAGCACATTGGTCAGCACTTTGGTTGTTTTAGATGTGTTTTATAAATAAATTACCTACTTACTTACTTACTGTCCTGGTCAGTGTTCTCTATGCTGAACTCCGCTGCAAGGGATGCCAAGCTCCTCAATAAACTAGACAGGAAGGTCAGCACTATCACAGGACTGAGTCTAAACTCAACAGAGAATACAACGAGAGCAGTTTTGGAGAACATCCTTGAACAATTTTGCCCAGCCCCTCAGGGCCCTGATATTAAAGAGCTAGCGGTTTATTACACCAAGATGCTGAAAGAAGATATTTTTTTTCTGCCCACTGCTATTCCCTGCTTACTATCCTACCCTCTTTGTTTCTCAAAATGAACAATAGGACAGAATGTCACTTGCCCAGTTGCAATTACAGTACCGTTCAGTTATTCTTCAAAGTTTCTGCCTAATTTTACACACAGATGCAGGTTTCTTCACACTAAATGCTGTAGGGAAGAAAGAAAGCAGGGGAGAGACAGAAAGAAAGAGCTAGAGAGAGAAGCATCAAAGGAGAGAGGAATAGTAGAGGGATGATACACAGACACAAAGCAGACACAATGAAGGGAAAGAGAAGAGGAGAAAGAGAGAGATGGAAGCAGAGAGAAAGAAAACGTGTGGAATTCTCAAATGTATTTTTTAAAAACATACAGGGATGGATGGATGGACAGATGGATGGACTTATAGATGGATGGATGAAGGGAGGGATGGATAGACAGATGGTTGGATGGATTGATGGACAGATGGATGGATGGACACATAGATGGGCAAATGGATGGATGGATGGATGGATAGACCAATGGTAGAATGGATGGATGGACAGATGGATGGATGGACAGACAGATGGATGGATGGACAGATGGATGGATGGATGGATGGACAGATGGAATGATGGACAGATGGTAGGATGGATGGATGGATGGATGGATGGACAGATGGATGGATGGATGGATGGATGGACAGATGGAATGATGGACAGATGGTAGGATGGATGGATGGATGGATGGACAGATGGATGGATAAACCGATGGTAGGATGGATGGACAGATGGATGAATGGATGGATAAACCGATGGTAGGATGGATGGACAGATGGATGGATGGATAAACCAATGGTAGGATGGATGGATAGATGGATGGATAAACCGATGGTAGGATGGATGGATGGATGGACAGATGGATGAATGGATAGATGGATGGATAAACCGATGGTAGGATGGATGGATGGATGGACCCCTAAGGGGAAATTTGGGTGAGGTCACTCCAAATAGATTCATTTTGCACCCACAGTAATTTACTAAACACTATCGCACTATAAAATACTATGATCTATTATTTCATTAACATTAAAATGAAATAATGCACAATACATACACGTGTCAGTCTCTTTCATATCCTAACTAGCTCTCAGTACAACACACGCCTGCTAACGCATGCACAATTTATCAGATTACACAAATTAGCAATCTTTTTAAAAAGATCATTTTAAAATAAACCATCTCATGCTTCACAAGACTGCGTACGTAAATCATCACACGCTCAGCTCAGTTTTGACTTGTTCAGCATCTCACTCAGACGTCCCTGTGTGGATCCTGACACTGTATGACACATGGTTTCTATTAAAAAAAAAAAAGGACCAAAGCTATGGCAGAGCTAAAAAAGAATCAAACAGAACAAAACTTGGAGGAGAAGTTGTTCAAACAGAACAACAACTTGGAGGAGAAGTGTGTTCTTTCTCAGCGTGATGGTTTGTTCCTTGGCACGCTGGATGTGATCGGGATGATAATGTAGTCTCTGCATATACCTTTACACACTCCACATGAAGATGTGTGTCATGCCAGTTCAAGCTTTAAACACATTATGAAGTACATACATACATGATATGCAATATACTGTAGCAAGGGGCAGTTTTGGTATAATATTACTGTCCATACACACACACACACACACACACACACATGATTACATCAGTACTCTATATTAGCTCTACCACTAATAGCACCCTCGCTTGATGGTGGATATAAATAGAGCTGGTCTCTGACCTCACACAGCAGCCATGAACAGAAAATATGAAGAACAAGGCGACCAAAATATTATAATTACAGAGCGCACCCGCCTCTCGCCGGTTTACACCCGCCATTACACACAAAGGCAAATAAACAGGAGTCAGATTCCCTGTTTTCAGGGAGTCAGAGCAACAGAGAAAATGAGGCAGAAAGAAAAGACGGATAACAAATCTTTATCACTGTTAGACTTATTAAAAAATCTTCGTCCTATCTGTT
This sequence comes from Stegophilus panzeri, assembly GCA_024331685.1. NCBI lineage: Eukaryota > Metazoa > Chordata > Actinopteri > Siluriformes > Trichomycteridae > Stegophilus > Stegophilus panzeri. The sequence goes on along the minus strand of JANDJT010000002.1, from coordinate 29,246,995 downwards.
TTCAGATCTGTGTTTTTGGATGAACTCTTCACTCTCTTCAAACTCTCGCCTTTGATCCGTGTTCTCTCTCTAGCTCTTTCGTCCTCCTCTGCTCTCTATTTCTTCTTATTACTGTACTTACTTTTTTCTCCGTCGACCCTCGCTCGTTCCACATTTCTCTCTCTCTCTGCTCTGCTCTTGTTTGATGTCTTGCTCTAGTCTTTCTTTCATGAACCCCCTGACACCACCCAGGCGATTCTTCAGTGCAGTCGGGATTTTCCTGTACGCATCCCACAGGGGGTGAGATAATGAGGTGGAATAATAACAGTCGGGTAATAACAGGGACCGAACGGTGTTAATGTTCCTCCCGACGGGGAGCACCTTCACCTTCAACAGCGCGCACACCAGTAGGTCAGGTTTACCGCTAGTTTGCTAGAACAGGCAATTATTAAATCCAGTCACTAGTATTTTTAATTGGGGTCAGTTAAACCATGATTAGAGGTGATATACTGGTATGATGTATGATAGTTATACCACGATAATGGATGGATAATGGATAATGGTTTATCTGCTTACCGGCCCAAACACCACTACACTAGTACTCCAAACTGCTCCACAGAGCACAAAGCCAACACAGGCCCGAAGTGGCGCCACGGTCAAGACCACCGAGAACATCGGCACCAAATAACGCAAGCAGAGTGTCGAAAAACCAGAGCAAAACGAGTTTACGTCCCAACATCAAGAGCAGTAGAGTGTGCAGATCTGACAGGGCAAGCCACACAGCAGTCAACAAAAAAACCCCACATGCCTGGAAAGCCAAGGCAAGGGAAGTCTACGATCAAACTCGGGCCTGTCGGAGCTCATGTGCAGCCAGAAAACAGCACAATAAAACCACAGTAAAAACTTGGCAAGAGGCAGCAGCACAAGAGCACGGTCAGAACTGTAGAAACAGAGATGTCAAATTATCAGCAGAGTCGAACGTTATACGTTTAAAATGCAGCTAAATTGAAACACACATAAACTTTCCATTTAAAAATGCTGCATTCAGTCTAAATAACAAAAAGAAAGCATGGACAAAATCCCATAAATTATTATTATTTTTTAAAAATAAATAAATAAACACTCTACACAACGATCTAAATACGTTTCTAATGACGAGTTACTAAAATACCTGTATAAAAGGATCAAGTTAATAGATGGCAAATGTACTCTTCTGTAAAATACCACAGAATTATATTATATTCTTATTGTCAAATACGAACGTGAATCTAAAGTCAAACACCGGGGTTTAAATTGTTTAAGGAAAAAAAAAAGACTCTTTGATGTGATTTGGTTGAATTGTCCTCCATGCCGTGGTCAATACCTGCATAATCCCTCCACACTGCAGGTGCTCTTTGTGCTTGCACACACACACACACACACACACACACACACACACACACACACACACACACACACACACACACACACACACACACCCCCCACCTGTGCTACCCCTACAGCAGGGTTCTTTAAAAGGGAAAAGGTGGGAACTGAGGGAACGCTGGAATTTAAAAAAACAAACAAATGACAAGATGTGACTTGGCTATTAAAAAAAAAAAAGGCTCTCTCACACATATACACTCCATCACCATGCCGCTTCAAATTCAATGCAAGACACACACGAATGGAAAAAACTCTTCTCTACAGCTTTTAAGGCTTTGAATAGCAATCAAGGAATATCTCTCAAGTTGTATGCTTACTTTACAGTGTGGTGTGCTCACAGTGAGAAATATAAAGGGGGAGAGGCTTGTAACTTATGATAGACAAAACTGGCAAAAATGGCTACCGATTATACTCATCAAAACTTTTGTCTGTAAATAGTTTTAGTTAGCTAAAATTATCACTGAACATCCAACCATCCATCCATCCATCCATCCATCTACTGTCCATACCACTTATCCTACACAGGTTCATGTGGGAGCCTGGAGCCTATCCCAGGCAGGGGACACCCTGGATGGAGTGCCAACCCATCACAGGGCACAATCACACACACATTGACACACTATTGACAATTTGGAAGTGGCAATCAGCATGACAATGCATGTCTTTGGACTAGGGAAGAAACCTGAGGGAGACATATTTTTCTCATTTTTCTTAGCCTTTGCATGGGGAAACAAGGTCACTATGGTGCACAGACATTTCTGATGTACACTCCATAATGATAATGATAATGATGAGTTTTTATTGGTCACATATACATATGCACAGTGAAATTCTTTTCTTCGAATAGCCCAGCATGTCAGGTTAGCTGGGGACAGAGTGCAGGGTCAGCCATGATACAGCGCCCCTGGAGCAGAGAGGGTTAATAGCCTTGCTCAAGGGCCCAACAGTGGCAGCCTGGCAGTGCTGGGGCTTGAACCCCCAACCTTCTGATCAGCAACCCAGAGTCTTAACTACTAAGCCACCACTGCCCCGTTTCCCTCTCCAAATATTTGATGAAATTTCTTATATTTAATTCCCATTGTTTGCTACATACACAGTTTTGGCAGTCACTGAGTATATATTTAAACTAGCCCAAGAAAAATAATTAGGGAGATCAAGCTAGCACCCTGGTATTATGATCACACTCACACCTTAAAACAGACCACTCATCAAATCATGTTAAACTAAATTGGTAGTCTTTCAATTTGCATTGAAGTAGTACACATCCCCTTCATCTTGGAGATCCTGGAAAAGTTTGTAGCTTAGCCAGCTCATATTTGCCTAGGAATCGTACACAAAATCTTTCAGTCAAGGTTTAGGCCTCCCCACAGTACTGACACAGCGCTGGTTAAAGTGGTAAATTACCTGCTACCGGCCTCCAGTCAGGGTTGTGACTTCTTGCTTGATCTCAGTGCAGCTTTCCATACTAGATCATAATATTTATTGTTCTAAACAGACTAGTAAATTTTGTCAGAGTTAGAGGAATGGCTCTTTCTTGCTTCAGGTCTTGGCCTTTCAGTTACATCATGTTCAGCAGTGATAGACCTGGATCTGAATATTTACTCCAGTCTCTCATTTATAGTTCATGTAGATAATATTACTAGAACAGCCTTTTTTTTGGTCTCAGAAACATTGCTAAGATATGAAATATTGTTATGAGATTCAGAAAACCTAAGAGTTCATGCTTTTATTACCTCTAGGTTTATTGTAATGCCTTGCTCTCTAGATGTTCCAGTACATGCTATAAACAATAAACAAGTTCCATATGCTGATGCTCTACATCTGCTTGGAGATTTTTGGAGCTTCAGTGAATAATCTTACCTGGGTACTGTTGACAGTTTCCTTCTAGGAACTGTTGCTGTAATCATAAAGACCTGTGCTCATCTCTGGACTCCTGTTCATAATGTGCTTATACTGAACGTCCTTTTGACACAAGAAACCTATACTGTAGGTCCTCTCAGTTTTTTAAAATCAGAATGGAAAGGTTATTTTGGGGGCACGGTGGCTTTAGTATGTTTGCTTGCACCTCTGGGGTTGGGAGTTCAAACCCTGCCTGTGCCCTGTGTACATAGAGCTTGCATGTTCTCCCCGTGCTTTGGGGGTTTCCTCAGAGTAGTCCGGTTTCCTCCTCCAGTCCAAAGAAATATGTTGTAGGCTGATTGGCATTTCCAGATTGTCCATAGTGTGTGAATGTGTGTGCGATTGTGCCCTGCGATGGGCTGGCCCACTGTTCAGGGTGTCCCCTGCATCGTGCCCAGAGTTCCCTGTGATATGTTCCAGGCTCCTCCACAACCCTGTGTAGTATAAGCTGTATAGAAAATGGATGGCTGGATGGATGGAAAGGTTATTTAGATTTTTTTTGGTAAGAATTGTAGCTAAACTTCTCTCTTAAGAGTTAAAAAAAAAACTTATAAATGTATTTGTTGTCAATTTACAGGAAAACAATGTAAATGCTGAGGAAGAGTGCACCCTGCTGTTTAGTGGCGGTACTGCTGAAGCAGCAATACTACTCACTGCTTCATGAAAATGAACACACATGAATTACAATGAATGAGACAAGGCATGGGAGATATTTCAGATGTTTTGTGCCCTATTGTTTATAGCCGGTGAAACCGCCACTGGTGAAGCTGCTGTGCATAATTGTTTTGTTTTCCATAAAATGTCTTGGAGGAGTCCTGGGAATGTGTGTATGCAGTTTGCGGAAACCACTATAGCCAAACCGAACTAGACTTTATGGCTGAAACAAGAATGCTGTGATCATACACCACTGAAGAAACATCACTTATTATTTGTACTGTCTTAGAGAGCTATCGTGTTCAGATGCCGCATTTAGATTAAAACATCTTCATCTCAGTCAGTTTTTTTTCAGGGTTATGCAACATTTTTATCATGAATAAAATAATAAAAAAATAACGATGCATGAACACCCTGCTGAATGGAGTCAGCTTGCTTCTACGACTGCTCTAGCTGTGTGGGACCACAGATTCCCAGCAAGCATTGCTCCCAACATGCGCATCTTCGAACAATGTGGAGATAATAAGATTTATTTATTTATTTATTTATTTATTTACTTATTTATTTATTTATTTTCAAAAGCATCATGGTGTCTCCTGCACACAGACAGTAAACAACTCAACACATACATAAAAGCAATAGAATATGGTTTTATTGCCCGTCTGCTTGAACAGCTATCCTAATTGATAGCTCTGTACAGGACAAAAGTGATATTCTGTAAAACCTAGGGGTTTTGTGTGTGTGTGTGTGAGTGTCAAACCTAGTTAAATACAAGACTACAAACATGTCTTCAAAAGCATCTGAGTGGAGCCGTAAGAGTTGTTAATCTCTAGGGTTAGGTTTAGGTTTAGGGTTAGAACGCAGCTTAACCCTGCCGAGATGTTCCTCAGGCAGTTTTATTTTATATATATATATATATATATCTTTGATGTGTTTTCAAGCTGGAGAAGATTCAGCAAGCTCGTAAAATGCTTCGGACAATACTACTGCTAGTGAGACACGCCAGCTGGATTTGTGTTTTGAACCTCTGTGTGGGATGTCACACCTTGGAGATCATGTCTGTAGGTTTGAACTTGTTTCCTGTTTCTGTTTCATGTTCTCAACACACTTCAGGAACTGTAACCACTGAGCAAGTCAGGTACCAGATTCTCCCCACTCTTTTCAGGCATGGTTTGTTTCTCTTTTCCTTTCGCACTGTTCAGAATTCTGACATATTCGTCCTCGAATCAGTCTCCTTCACGTGTAGTCTGCCGAGTCTTGACCTGAACGTTTAATGCTCCTGAGTTTGGGTATACTTACTGTATGAAAACCTTCACAGATGTTTGCAAGATGTTTGCACCGAGCATTAAAAGATTATCTAGTTGCTTATGTTCATCTAGATTAATGATTATATCCTGAATGCTACTCATATGGTTTACATTGAAGCTAGTGCTATCCTAAAGATTAGCAAAAAAATAAACACACCTGCTCTATTTCAGTTCTGTCCCACAGCCAAGCCTAGAGACGAGCCTTTGAAGTTGTCATCTTTTGTGCAACACAAACTCACCTTTTTCCCAGAGACGGCGGGTTAGATGAGTGTTTTATGAGCCGATATAAATCCTTTATACTCATAAAGACGCTGCACTGTGATAGTGGCTTGGCACCAAGCCAAGACAGGAAAAGGTCCGTGATTTTTTTTCTCTTCTTCTGAAGCTACAAAGAGCTTTTGTTTCAGCTGTCAAGCAGGAATTTATGAAGAAGCGAGGAGCGAGGATGAGACACTGAAAAATTTCAGATAATCATTTTTCATCACCTCTCATATGTTCTTTGAAAGGCAAAGAAACAATTTAATCAACACAGTTTTGTTATGAAAAATGTGACTATGTGGTCGAACATTTGTAATCATCACACCCATAAGAGGTTCTTCCCCAAACTGTTGCCATAAAGTTGGAAGTACACAATTATATAGAACATCTCTGTATGCTGTAGCTTTACCATTTCCCCTCACTGGAACTAAGAGGTCCAAACCTGCTCCAGCATGATGATGCTCCTGTGCACAAAGCGAGATCCATAAAGGTTGGAGTTGAAAAACTCGAGTATCCTGAACAGAGCCATGACCTGAACCCCACTGAACACTTCTGAGATGAACTGGAACAGCGACTGCACCCCAGACCTCCTCAAACAACACCCCAGACCTCCTCAACCAACACACCAGACCTCCTCAACCAACACCTCAGACCTCCTCAACCAACACCCCAGACCTCCTCAACCAACACCTCAGGCCTCCTCAACCAACATCCCAGACCTCCTCAACCAACACCTCAGACCTCCTCAACCAACACCTCAGACCTCCTCAGCCAACACCCCAGACCTCCTCAACCAACACCTCAGACTTCTTCAACCAACACCTCAGACATCCTCAGCCAACACCTCAGACCTCCTCAACCAACACCCCAGGCCTCCTCAGCCAACACCTCAGACTTCTTCAGCCAACACCCCAGACGTCTTCAACCAACACCCCTGACCTCCCTAACCAACACCCCAGACCTCCTTAACCAACACCTCAGACCTCCCCAACCAACACCCCAGACCTCCTTAACCAACACCCCAGACCTCCTCAACCAACACCCCAGACCTCCTCAAACAACACCTCAGACCTCTTCAACCAACACCCAGACCTCCTCAACCAACACCTCAGACCTCTTCAAC
>JANDJT010000002.1:29186019-29203163 GCA_024331685.1 Stegophilus panzeri | reverse complement strand
CACACACACACACACACACACACACACACACACACACACACACACGCTCACACACACACACACACACACACACACACGGTCACACACACACACACACACACACACGGTCACACAGCCTCATTTGTACCATTTCTCCCACTGATCCTCCATCCATCCCTCTCCTCCGTCCCCTGCTCTGTCGTTCATGCTGTGCAGCAGTGCAGCGTGTGAAGAGAAGCTTGGTGTGAAGAGAAATCAGAGAAACGCAGGCATCTTGCTAGCCGCTAATCTAAACCGCGGCACAAAACACAGTGTGCATCCTTTAACTATTATATAATCTCCTCTCTCTCTCCGTCTGAGTAGTGACTGCAGCATCTCTCTCTGTCTCTGTCTGTGTGTGTGTGTGTCTCTTACTCTTTCTCTCGGCTCTCCATTTGTCAAAACAAAGTGCTTAGGATTAATGATCCAGCTCCGGCTACCTTTCCTTTCCTCTCTCTATGTCTCTCTCCCCTCCCATCTCTCTCTCTCTCTCTCTCTCTGAATCATGTGGAGGGCAATCATCGAGGGTGAGCGGAGCAGCTCGACAAGATGAAGGCAACATGGTTGTGCATGTGTTCATATTCTATTCATCTATTCATCGCCATCCTTCCCTGAGGAACGGCTGGGAGAGAGAGAGAAAAAAGGATAAAGCGGTTACTGAATGATCGAATCTGCGAACCAGAGGAAACCTTTTCGTGAAGTTCTACATGAATTTTATTGGCAATCTATTGGAAATCTTGCTGCTAGATCTCTATTCAACATCCACAATATTGTTCTTGACACTTCAGTACCGTTCGATCTACTGTATGTTCAATTCGAAGCAACTGGAACACAATTTCAAGCTTGAAACGAGTACATGCGGCTAGAAATGGACTTCATAATCGTATATTTCTTTAAAAACAGTCTAAGAAAGAGAAGTATTAATTACATTTGCATATATTCAAGATATTTTTATTTGTTAAGATATATTTTAAGATCTTATTTATACATGTATATATTATATATACAATTTTCTTTACACCTCACTTAATTCACATCTTCCATAATTTTGGCCTTTCAGGTACAGTTACATTGTTAAATAATATATATTTTTATTGGCATAGACCAAAAAAAGTCTATTTTGCCTTTCGCTACTCGTTTCAGCTTTGTGAGCTTTGACCTTTTATGGAATTTTGTGGGCGTCACTAAATGCAAATCAGCTGTGCCGTGTATTCGCCTGGATACTTACGGTCGACTGGCATTCATCAACATACACACACGTGAGTACGAAGAAAATCAATCAACGCTTCAAGTATGAATACGAAAAGCCACAGAACTTTCCTTTTGATTTCAGGGAGACTTTTCCATCTGAAGGATGTACAAAGTGACATCAATCTTTTAACAATGCTATCAAACTGGATAGCAGGCACAACAACTGCAGTACAACATCGTCCACCATCTTGTTTTTTTCACTCACGCGATTGAAAATAAGCCATTAAAAAATAAATCTGTTTTCTCGGTCCACACTACAACGTGAAAACGGCGTTTTCGAATTTACTGACAGAATAATTTTTTTTTTTAAAAACATATGCTTTCCTTGTTGAATTACTTCTGCTGCCACGTGATTGGCTGATTAGCTACAGTGGATGGTGAGTGTATGTAAATTATTACTAACTTGCTATTAAATAAAGCCGCTAGCTCTATCAGTAAATACAAACATGCATCTGCAGTATGTAAACAGCGCCATTTATTTTTAAATTAGTCTGTGGAATGTGATGGAATGGGAACACGCTCATATTACTGTGCAAAAAAATTAATAAATAAAAATCAGGAACATTTGCTGATCCTGCAGAGAAATCTGTATAAGAGGATCTGAACAGATGCCCAGGTTTGGGTGTAGACCAAGGCCATGGAGTGCACTTTTAAAGAGGGGGGAGGGGGATGGTGGTGGTTGGGGGGGGGGGTTTGGCATATTATTATTACAGTAAGTCTGCAGTATTGTGGGAATTAATATTACATTTCAGTGTGGCACTCCCGTTGAACTGTCATTTAATGGAAAGCAAACTGGGAGCATTTATTACAGCTAAACCCACGCTCTAGTAGATAAGTCCTCTACTGCATGAACACACACACACACACACACACACACACACACACACAAACAGAACTCAGAGGGTATTTATTATCAAGTCCACATTTCCTAGGCGCCCTAAAGTCACATGTGCATTCATTTTTAGCTACTACGCTTGTAAAGAACATTTTCCAAGTTCCTCCTTTAGAACAGATTTTCCATGACATTATTAATGAAGACGTTGGCTGGACATCGAGCGAGAAGTGTCTGTTGTCCAACATTTTGCTTCAGTAGTTTAGCACTGAATCTATGAGGCTAACAGGTTAGGTCTAGCTCACTAAAACATTTCCCACTAAAACATGTCCTCATGTCGTCTCAGGGAGTTTTCCCTCGCCGCCGTCGCTTTGGCTTGCTCGTTAGGGGTAAATTTATCTGTTTAAAGTTCTGACACGCATTACTGAAGAACGGGACTCGGTTTGACCAGGATTCACGCGAAGGATTTTAGTGAGATAGATTTCCAACATTTTACATTTTTTTTTTAAAGATGCCTGAGAACTTTATTTTAAGGTTTATTGACCTTAGAATTCTGGTAATATTTCCCATATTATCAACTGTTCTTTAACAATGATACTCTCTCAATGATATTTTCTGTAATAAATATGCACTTATGTGACTTACGAGTCTTAATGAGAAGGAAACTTCTGGCCAATTCCCGACAATTATTATTATTTATTTTTAAAGCATCATTTAAAAATGTGCTGCATTTTATTTGGTCATTTCGATACGTCCTGAGGTAGGATTATCTGCACAACGTTTTGTGGGAATCATGTGGGACTATACTGCGTACCTTCATACATACAGATGATGTTTTTATGGCTAAAGCATATTGTATACATATAGTAGTTATAACTGATCAGAACAGGTCTATTACAAGACTCTAATGTGTGTTTGCAGGACTTATACAAAAATAATAATAATAATAAAGAAAGAAATATAAAGTGTTATGCACCAACCAGTACTTTTTTATTAATAAAATACAATATTTAAACCGTTCGGTGCTATTAAAAATATATATTATAATAATAATAATAATAATAATAATAAGTACACTGTAGAGTATGATATTTTCGTTGACATTGTCATAAACAAATTATTGCCCAATTATTAGTTCTGAAACTTATGCATTTAGGCTCTAAATTCTTTATTATTCTTAGTTGAACCTAGAAAATGGTGAATTAATACCGGGTTATAAATGAGAAAGCAGGTACAGTTGTATCAACAAGCATCCTGCTCTCCGTTTCCGAGATCAAACACAGCATCTTTATGTCAAGGCGTTTCTGTTTATAAAGAAAAGGAAGAAAACAAAACCGCCGCCATTTTGTGGCCAACTTTCTATCTTACCTGAGAGCGGCGGCTCGCGGCTGTGTAGCCCGGGAAGACTGTGCAGGAGTCGGGCTTTTTCTCTTCTCTCTCTCCGCCATTTCTTCTTCCGCCTCCTGTTTTCCCTTCATCAGCAGCTTTTTGAGGAGGAGAAGCGGGGAGGTGTGATGCGCCGATAACGCCGCAGGGAGGGGCGCGGGTCCGCGGGTACTGATGTCCGAGACCGGATACCATCCGTGACTTTACACCGATATATTACATGTTAGCAGTGCAAGTAAATACCGACACTCATACTTTAACAGTTCAGTGTGCATAAAAAGTCAAGATAAATAAATTAATAAATGAGATATATCGCCAAGAAAAACGTGACTTGATCCTCTCAAGAGACCCACTGTATTTTAGTTTGGGGAAAGAGTGCACAGGACTAAAAAATGTTTTCCTCCACCTCTTTTTTTTTTGTATGCCGACTTTTATTATTACACCCAGTGTTCCCTGCCAGAATTCTTTTTCAATAAAATGCTGTTCAGGTATGGGCTCAGATGTGGAGAACGTCCTCGGAAAGAGGATGATGGTGCTTTGGTCTAGGTGTAATCTAAAAAGAGAGCACCACAGCATGATACTGCTCAGACTCAGCGGTTTGGAAGAATCAGTACGATGCCCTGCGTTCCTCTGCAGAATTCAGTACGGTGCCCAATAAGCACTTGCAGAATTCAGTACGAATTCGAATTCACACGAATTCATACTGAATTCTGCAAATGCATTTACTGGGCGTAAGCATTTACAGTATTCAGTACAATACCCAGAATGCATTTGCAAATACCGAGCATGCATTTGCAGAATTCAGCACAATGCCCAATAAGCACTTGCACTTGCAAGTACAATGCCCAGCACGCATCTGCAGAATTCAGTACAATGCCTGGCATTAATTTAAAAATACATAATTCACTGGGAATCTCTCCGGTCGTACCCAGTCAGCTTCTGAGTAAGTTTCCATATTGAAGTGGACATCTGAAAGTAGTGTTATTGTGATATCCAAGCTAGGCATCAAAAAGCATAATAAAGACAACTGCAGTTTTATTGATGCGTGCATGAAGTCAAATGTGTGTGCGTTTGTGAATAAATAATAGACTAAGAAAAGTGTGCAGTGAAACAAGAGGGACAGATTTTTTTTTTTTCTCTCCACGTCTCATTATATCGGTCTTGATCGTTTCAACTTGATTCCAACACACGGTATCAGCAACCTGATTTCTTCAGTTTGTCCAGTAAGACTTGAAAACTGCAATCTGACAGAGCTCTGGGCAATTTCTCCATGAAGAACAGGCAAAAATGATCAAGATCCAGATGTGCAAAGTTGCGGGAGACATATCTCCGTAGACTTGCAGCTGTAATTGCAACCAAAGGTGTTTTTTTTTTTATTTTTTATTTTTTTATTATTGACTTATGAGGTCAATTTGCATTTATTAGGCATGCCAGAAATGCGTGTTTTGCTTTTTTTTATTTTAACATTTGTATTACAAAACATTTTGCACCTTCAAAAAGTTACACATATTGTTTAAACACCTAATTAAAGGTGCGGCTAGATTAGACACCCCCCCACCACCCACCCAAAAAAAAAAAAATTAGACCTCTAACAGTTAAGTAGGTGGGTTTGACATTTGTTTGTGCCTTGCCCAGGGTTGTTAATTAGCTGAGGAGTTTAATCAGATGAGCTGGGAGCTGTGAAAACATCAAAATGTGCAGGACAGTGGTCCTAGGGTCCAGGAGCGGGATGGATAAAAGAAAAAGAAAAAGAAAGAAAATGTGATTGTCATCAAAGGATGCACTCATTTAAATACGGAATCACATCTGTTGGTGTCTTCAGCATCTAAGTTACAAATTATTTGCAAATAAAAAGTCATTTATATGAACACATATTTAACCACATCATATCCCTACATACAGAGCAGATGATAAAAATAAACCTCAAATAAGGAACAAAATCTTAAAATATAACGTAAACGCCTCACACATTCGTCAAACCTTTAATTCCGTAAGAGCACAGTGTGCACGTATATTCTCAGGGGTTCAAGAGAGCACGGCTGCGTCCGACACAGCGTACTTACCTGCTATATAGTAGGCGGAATACATGTATCTCAGCTACTATATAGTAGGTAAGTACGCGGTTTGGGACGCGGCCCACGGCTTCAAACAGTCGTCTATTAGCACGTACACCATGACACATAATTAACTGCACTTGAAGCTTTCGTAAGATTAAAAATGAAACACCCAAAACTGTATACGGTCCCATAACGAAGACCAACTGTATGTCGATACGTGAAATTCTGGAGGGAACGTCGGACGGCGTGGCGCGGGGACGTAATGACGTGTGCTGTTAATCGAACTATGTTCTATAACATGTAACACGGGAACATGAAAGGAATAGTCTTAAAGTGACTCATGTAAACATCTTAATCAGAATATTGTCTTATTCAGAATAAGGTCAATAATTAGTGTACCGCTGTCCATGTAAACGTAGTCATTGTTTTGGGAGTGTATACACTATCGGTACTCTCGATCTCTTTAAACCTCTCGTGAAAAAAAAAGACCTAACAAGACCTGTTCCAGTAAATCAGCTATTACCAGTCCCAATATTATATATAAATATTATATAAGTATATAAATACTTTTTATTCTTCTGTCCTTTAGTCCAGTGTATCATATTAAAAAAAAAAAAAAAAAAAACAACTTTTCAGTCTTCATACTCCTGTGTCTGTTTTAGTTTTCTCTGCTGTCACTGGAGTGTCCTGACTCGTGCTTCCTTTCTTCATCTCGAGTCCTTTGACCCAGATGTAGGCGAACGAGCCTCCCAGGACCATCATGTTGCTGCTCCACCACAGCCAACTCTTGTGCGAGTGCTCGAGCGCGACAGCGATGATGGTCTGCGCGCACGCCTTCGCCGTTCCCGACACGTTGTGTGTCAGAGGGCTGGTGAATTTAATCTGCAGGCTTGTCACGTAGCCAATAGCAAAGCCAAAGAAGCCACCGAGGACCATCATGCCCCAGAAATGGCCATCCGAGACGCGGCTGAAGCTGAAGACACGCGGCAGCTCTCCGAATATGGTGATCAGAGGGAGGAAGAGGACACACGCGTTCAGGTTGTTATAGTATGACAGCTTCCAGATGCTTCCATCCACCACGGGCATCACTTTCTTGGTGAAAATGGCGTTTAAGGAGACACATGCGCTGGCCAGGACCCCATATACCACCCCGATCCAGGAAAGGGAGCCAGCGGCGTCTTCCTGATCCACACCGAGCCAAAAACCACCTGAGAAAGAACATCACACATCATTACGCTCACACTGAAGCAGTGACACTCTTCTAACCCGAGAGCCGCGTTCTAACGGGTACAGGTACCGTTCCCGTGGAAAAAGCCATTCAACACTTTCTGCACATCTTATTTTTTGAGTCTGGTTAGTGTCTTAGCTCAACGTGTTGTGTTGTGTTGTGTTAAAAGAAAGCTTTGCACCGCACCGTGCTCAGGTTTTATTTGTGTTTTGGTGTCACTGCATAGTCTCATTAGAATAAGGCGCTTCCTGATTCCTGTCATCTGCAGCACTGAGAAACGACCTCTGCCTAAACCTAGACCAATGCAGCAGCGCTTTAGTACTTTACTCAGACAGATATGCTCCCAAAGCTTCAAGTGATGCCAGTACTGTACACAACCTCTACCTTTTCACGGAAATAGAGACAATGCCAGCATCACAGAACACATGACAGTATAAACATATTCAGCACTACTGGGGGGTGGGGTATAGGGGTGGTGCCAGATGACGTGTAAATGAACTTACCCAGAATGACGCCACAACACAGCATCGCGTACAGTGACGTGGTCTGTTTGAGGATGACGTAACTCAGCAGGACGTTGAACACCGTGCTCAGTGACCGTCCCACCGTGTAGAAAGCGACCCCCACGTGTTTCAGGCACAGGTTATTAAACGCGATCATGGCGACGAACACGACAGAGAGGGGTAAAATCTGCAAGGACACGTTCAGGTCGACTTTCATGGAGGGGAAGTCCGCACACACCGGCTTCACCAAGGACACCAGGCTTATGATCCAGCACAGCCCCACGCTCACCACGCACTGGATCCACGTGACAAACAGAGGCGCGTCCAGCTCTTTACTGTCCAGCAGCTGGTTGTTGACGAAGACCATGGTGATGGACACAAACCAGTACAAAGCCACCACAAACGCGATCTTTATCGCCCGCAGGAGAAATAGCTCATCTTTGCCATCCTGCTTCGTGTGATCGGAGTTTCTCAGGGCCATTTGTAAAATCCTGAAGCGTTTCAGCTGCGTCCTGTTCATGGTCATGGCACAGAGGAACAAAACATTCAGGGATCAAAAACTCAAACAAGTCGCTTTAAAGGGCGACGGATTATACAGTTATAATTCTTTGTGCTGCATCATCGTGTTAAATGTCCCCAAAAAGTTTTGTTGTGGCCCATTGTACCAAAAAAATATAGATATTTAAAGCAGATATTTAAATCACATAAAAATACACATCACCCTCCAGTATTCCGGGTGAACTTCCGGAATCCTGAGGACCCTTAGGTAGCTTCATGTCCGCCTGACTTAAAGTCATACCGCTTCAACATACATTATGTGCAACACTGTTAAATATATATATATATATATGCATACACACACACACATATATAAAACATAACTCGGTGATGCAGTTTGCGTTTATTAAAATTCACACAACCAGGCTAATCTTAAATAAATAAACAAACAGGTGCATAAACATCTTACTGGTTGGTTGGTTTTGACGCATGCGCAGTAACGCCGCCAGGTATTTCCTTAAAGCAGTACTAAGCATTAATAACGCGTTTCTTATTTAACACGACGGGTACACAGCAAGAATGAACATTAATAATAATAATATATATATTTTTAAATTAACAATAAAAACAAATGCGAGCTATGGATATTTATTTTCTCTCTGCCAAGTATGCACGTGTACAGTAGTAGTAACACTAATCCACATATAAGAAAACACTCCACTCCAACCCTCCCACTTTATATCACTTAATTATCTGCACTTGCTTGATATGAATTAAGAGAATGAATTCATGGAAGAAAGAAAAAAAAGGTGTTTACCTTACTGGATTGTTCACGCAAAGATAAGGTGACTTCCAAGTTTCTCTGTCTGTGTCAAACAAGGAAGTGATTTTAATATTTAAACTCCTCCTGCAGATAGCAGCCAAGTGTATGGGAGACCAACTCTGAAAACTCTAGAGATCACTATCGCTTAGTTAGACCTGACGCTTATACATATATATATATATTTGTGGGTTTGGTCCTCCATACAGATAGCAGCCAGGAAACCGGATTGTGCAATAAAACCAACCTAAAACTAGCTTTTCCTGACAGGTCACATGTGCAGCTGAGAAACCTGCAATGAAAACAATAACCTCGGGGACATTCACATCAACAGCAAGAGCAGAGGACTGTCTGCATGCATGTTGTGACCTCGCACATATATACCATACTAAACATGTCAGTCAATCACAGTATAAAAACCAGATGTTCCTTGATCCGGATGTCGGACACAAGCTTGAGAGGTGATCTTCTGATAACGGAGAAGAAAGGAAAGCATTTTCTCTAATACATAAATTCATATTTGGTGTACCAAGAAACATAAGTATGTGATTCTGATCAAACGATGGAGGACGGGTAGTTCATTCCTGCAGCTCATTTAATGTTGCTGTAGGTCTCTCGGCGGCCTCCGTGGTAAGTTTTTGTCTTGTCAATATCAGAGGGACGTCCTGTTCTTGGTGATGTCACTGCGGTGCACCATTTGCTTCGCTTGTTGATGATGGCCCTCATGGTACATCTAATGTTTTGGGACACTTTTATACCCCTGTTCTGAACAATATCTTTCGACAGTGAGATCCCTTACATGCTTTCTAAGCTTTTTGTGGAGTATGGCTTCAGCAGCTAGATGAAACCAAGAAGCTGATCTTTTTTTGGGGGTTAATCAGAATCACTTCATCTATGACCATTACTCTGGACCATGAGTTTGAATGTGAATGGTTCATTCTGAGCACGTAACCTTTAAAGAGAGTCATAAAGATGACTTTGTCTCTGCTCTGTTTAAACTTCAGACACACCTCGGGAGTTAAACATTATCTTGTGCGCTTTATTACAAAGTCAGGTGTGTCTGGAAAAGGATATTATCCGATCAGACACAGTTGGGTGTGCACCATGTTTTCTTAGCTTTGTTGTCTTTGCGCCATCACGGTGCCTTGACATTGTCATCTTGTTCAGTCATTAACTAGCTTATTTGTTCATCAGCTGAGCAACAGGCGTTCACAGGACTTTAACTGCTGAGCAGCCAGAATGTCCAAACCACTCAATGTGAAGTGGCAAAAGTTTTGAGGACACTGTTGCTAGGGAACTGAAACATATGGATCCCAAACATACAATAAAAACATTTGTTGGAAAATGGAACATGTTGGATGCAAACTAATGACCTTACGGTCAATACAGCTTTAAAATATAAGCATTTCCACCATGTTGATTGGGTTATTATGAGTCCGTCCAAAAAAAAAAATGGCAAAAGCTAAGCAGTTATTCTCCTCCTCTACATTACACTAACTGGGTATCCAGTTGCTCCTGCAATGTGGCCAAAAGTTTGTGGACACCTGACCATCACATCACACCCATATGTGCTTGTTGAACATTCCATTTCAAATGTATTCCCACTTTGCTGTTATAATAATAATAATAATAATAATAATAATAATAATAATAAGCTCCACTCTTCTGCGAAGGCTTTCCACTGGATTTTTGAAGCGTGGCTGTGGGGATTTGTGCTCATTCAGTGTACAAGCATTATGACTTAAGGAGAATCTCAATTCAAGTCAGTTTTATTTGTATAACGCTTTTTACAATGGACGTTGTTTCAAAGCAGCTTTACAGAAACATATAAACACAGGATAGAGATTTTAAATGTGTGAATTTATCCCTATTGAGCGAGCCGGTGGTGAGGAAAAACTCCCTGAGATATTAAGAGGAAGAAACCTTGAGAGGAACCATACTCAGAAGGGAACCCGTCCTCATCTGGGGAACAACGGATAGTGTGAAAGTAAAAGAAAGTTCATTATTATTTATATGAAGTCTGTTTGTTGAACTAGTCCACTGTTCACTAAAGGAGACCTGAGTGCAGAACTGTATGTTGGAATTGCAGTCCCGGGGCCTCAGAAGCAGCCGTAGTCCCAGCAACCACAGCGAGAATGTCCATGTGGAATTTGGAGTTTATGAGAGCTCCATCTAGAAGTAGAATCTCTAACGTAACAGTGATAACGTAGCAGGGCGCATTCCACACTAAAGCCGAACCGACAACGCTGCATTTCTTTTCCCGAATTTAACATTAAGATATTTAATATTAAGTTGTTGTTGTTTTTGGACAACCAGCAGGTGGCAGTGTGTTCCGGTTCGTGTCTGTGAACATTAAAGAAGAAGAAGAAGAGCGTCAGGAAAAACAGTGAAAACGCGAATCATATTATTGCTTTGCTTTTGATTAACTTCGCGCAACATGGCGACCACGATCAGCACTCAGCGAGGACAGGTGAGTGAGTAGATGTATCCCCAAATCTGCTGGAACTCAAAGAATTAAAAAAAAGAACAGAAAACGGAGCTGTATAGACAGCGATAGATTCGTGCTCGGTCAGGTTTTTTTTCCTCACCCGTATTCACGCAAATCCAACCTCCTTCGCTAGGATTGGCTAGTCCTCTTCCTGTCCAGCGCTCCGGTTCGGTAGTGGTCTATTTCCGCAAGCACTGCGCCAATCAGCAGAATTTGTCAGAATGCGGGTGGGAAGAAATACTTAATCGTATTTAGTAACGTTAGCCGAACCTTGTACCATTGCTGTTACTCCTGATAAAAACGTATGTGTATCTCCTGATGTGTTTATAGTGGAACAGAATGATTTCTAAACGCTGTCAATAAGCTGCTGAGCTGCTGGTGTTGTGTAATAATAAACAGATATATGATTAGTTTTGTTTGTTTTCCTCTAGATGCTTTCATAGAATTAATATAATTTCAGCAAAACAAGACATTTTGGAAATCATCTTAAGCCTTTCAGTTTAATTTTAAACCCGGCTGCCAACTTTGTTTTGTTTGTTTGTTTGTTTGTTTGTTTGTTTTGTTTGTGGCCTTCTGCTTGTTGTCAGGATTTGAAGCGTTTCACATGCTGAGTTGCTTTTCTGCTCACCCCGGTTGTAAAGAGTGGTTATTTGAGGCACTGTAGTCTGTCAGCGCTTTGTTTACTCGCACCATTCTGTCTAAACTCTACAGACTGCTGTGCTTGAAAACCTAAACTTGCAACTGAGCCACATCCAGAGTCCCAGAGATTCTCTATGAACTGAATCTCGTGACCTGCGTGACTCAGATAAGAGCCGTGTCCTGTTAGATCGACTGTTTTAAATGTCTACGCTCGGTTTCAGCCGTCAGTTTCACCTGTGAAGACTGTGTCTGTTGTTTAAAAAAGATAAACCAACATGAAGACCAGAGAGCTGTGTAGTATGGGAGAAAAACATTCAATCGAACACTGGGCATAGCCGATACTGTGAATAGTGAATGTGGAATGTCATGAGAAAGAAAGAAACGAGTTTACTGAGGAACAGACACCGAATGGGTTGGCCGAGGAAAACTACAACAGCTGGTAGCAGAAACATTGTGCGAGCTGTGAGGGAAAAACCCAAAAACAACAGTCCGTGACATCACTAACAATCTCCACAGGGCAGGAGTGACTGTATCACAATCCACCGCTCGAAGAAGACTTCGAGAGCAGAAATATACCACAAGATGCAGACCACTCATCAGCAGTAAGAATCAGAATTCCAGAATCAGAATTCCATTTGAATCCGCAAAGAAAGACACAAGTTCTCTAACCGAGAAGAACCTCTACCAAAGTGTGCAGAAAGAACATCTGTGAAGCATGGTGGAGGTATTGCATGGCTGCTTCTGGAACATTCTCACTAATCTTTACTGATAGTGGAACTCATGAAGGTAGCAGCAGAGTGACTTCAGACGTCTACAGGAACATTTTGTCTTCCGGTTTTGTTTCCCACAGGATGAGGATGTACTTGTGTTGGCGCGGTGTGTGATGGTGGTGCGGGTTCAGTAATAAAGCAGTCAGACGAAGGTTTATGATACGAATCACTACTCAAAATAAATAACTCTCCACATTTCAGCAGAAATAACTACTAAGAAATAAAGAACTTTTCATTTTCAGAATATATCAAAGAACAAAACACCGGCTCTGATTTTTGTTGAACGTGTCAAAATAAATGACTTATTAAATAAATAACTATTTATATATATATTATATATATCTGCAGTAAAAGCCTGGAAAAGCATCACAAAAGAAGAAACCAACAATTTGGTGATGTCACTGAGTCTCAGACATGCACCCGAATATCACGTGTTATTTACTTCAAGACTCGTCTGTTCCTATGCTTTTGCTTGTGTAAAAATCGTGTGGTCCGATACAAAAGGTTTTAATGTTGCGTTAGTTTCAGAGCGGACTGTAGATGTCCTTAATAACGTCTTTTGGTGGAAAAAAAAAGAAACGGGAACTTTTTGAGGTTAATCACGGCAGATCCGTCTTCACGATAATTATTTTTGTTATGAGTGTAAATATATCGTGCGTAGTTGCGTCACGTCGAGAGGAGAACAACAGCACGAGGTTGCGGTGAATACCTGTGAATTGCGTAACTAGACTAGTCCTGTACGTGCACGTCAGTACGACACGCCTGCTCGAAGTGATTTTAAACACGAGAGGGAAAACAGGAAAGGCAGCAGTATGCACCGCGTCCATGAGCGAACGCTACGACACCACGTCTGAGTTCTGATCGTGCCGCTTAACACCATGGTATGGTTAAAGTGACCTGATTTTAATGGTATGTGTGTGTTTGTTTCTGTTTATTGTGACTGCAGTCACCTTCTCAGTAGATCAGATCTCAGTATATCAGAGTGCATGGGTCAGAACACGTTGTTGTTGTTGTTGTTGTTGTTGTTGTAATGTTTTCAACTGTACTGTATTTGACATCTCCGGTCTCACGTGCGTGCGCTCTGTGTCCAGGTGTACATCGGAGAGCTTCCAACAGACTTCCTGAGGATCACGCCGACGGTCCAGCAGCAGCAGGTGCAGATGGACGCCCACGCGGCGCAGCAGCTGCAGTACGGAGGCGGCCTCGGCTCCATGGGCCGGATCAGCATCACAGTAGTTCAGGTGCAGCACCGTGACTTTTGAGTTTGTAGCGTGACCGATTTACGCGCGTGTACCCTTCAAGAATAAGCCACGTACAGTTACAGCAATCACTGAGGGTTATTTATCAAGACTGAATATGTGTGTAAGCTTTTTTTTTTTTTTAAGAAATTTTAATAACCTGCATGTATACAATTTATTACTGGAGTAAACAGATATGTTGCTGAAGAATAACGAATGTCCTGTAACTTGTCCAATACAGCACATGTTAGCGATCATGAGTCTTGTAGTTCGTTCCAGTACTACACTTGATCAGCGGAATAAATACGTTTAGGACAGAAACGAAAGGGAGCATTCGGTGCTGGATACTGAATACTGAAGTAAACCAGTCGTTCTCATCGGCACCGATGTGGAATGCACCGTGCATCACTGAGAGAGAGAGAGAGAGAGATGACATTTAAAATCAATATACCTTTCTCATGAACATCTGTCTCATCTGGGCGGGACAGGAATGTGTGACATTTGAGTCACATGTTTATCCCCATGTTTTGACGTGTTCTGTCTGTGCGTGTGTTTTGTTTTTTTTTTAAATATTGGACAAAATGACTCGTCACGTTTCAGAAGGGGCGACAAAACGACGACAAATAACCATTAAACCTTGCGTTTCATGTCACATGACACCAATGTTAAGTATGAATCGGGTCTAAACACAGTATGAGGCTCAATAGCGGATTTTAAAATGAAACGAGATGGAGATTTACAAGATTCGTAAAGAATACAGGGGTTTCTTTTAAAAGGAATGTCGGTTAAATAATGAATAACGGTTTTTACAGGGACAATACTGCACGTACTGTTTGTATGATCTGATTTTAAATAGTTCGAGTTGTCATGTGAGCAGCACGTATATAATATATAATGTATAATATAAAGCTGTTACCAGATAAAGACGTCCTATTATTTTAGCACCAACAGTGTGTCGCATACACCTGGATGATGCGGCGGCAGCCATAGTGCGCCAGAACGCCCACCACACACCAGCTAATGGTGGAGAGGAGAGGAGGGTGATGTAGCCAATTCAGAGATGGGGATTATTAGGGGGCTGACGACCACCCAAACCAACAAAGGAACGGCTTAACCAAATGAAGATGAATGTTTTTGAATGGCCTAGTTAAAGCTCAGACCTGAATCCAACGAAAAAATCTGCGGGGTGACGTGAAGCGGGCTGTGCCCAGGAGATACACTCAGAATTTGATGGACCTTGAATGTTTTCGCATGAAAGAGTGGGGAAAATATCGCCAAGTCAGGATGCGCCACACTGATAGACCCTTACCTAAAAAGACTGAGTGGTGTAATACAAGCAAAAGCCGCTTCAACAAAGTATAAACAAAGTTGATGACTGATTTACTGAGACCTCGAGTTTCCCATTATTTTATTACTGACGTGCGTGTAGACTCAAGGCGGGTCAATTATTTTAAAAAAATCCCTTTTTTTTTTTTTTTTTTTTTCCTCTTTTTTTTTTTTTTTTGCAGTTATAAGATACCCAATAATTGGGATGATGTAATTACCACAACCACGTTGTAAGTTTTATTGACATTAATGTGGCTTTCATTTCAGATCAGTAGAATTACGAACTATTAACCACGCAGTTCGAGCCAGCACAAACGTCTCCAGATCTCCAGAGTAAACGAGTAATACGAGTAACAGACGGCTTTAGACGGCTTTGTAAACTGTGTGAAATCTGTAGGATCTGGGTGGATCGAGAATGTCCAACAGCTGAGTCACACATTTCATCCATTGCTACATTTAACCCTCATGTTTTATAATTAGGTTTGCTTGTTTTATTAGCGTGTGTGTGTGTGTGTGTGTGTATTTAATATTTAGTATACTATTATTTCATAATTATAAAAAAAAAAGGCCATCTCTCATTTTGCGTGTTCTCGACCTAACAGCCCGCACTTCACCTAATAGGCCTGTAGGTGGCCGCTTGACTTCGTTTAACCAACTTCCAACGTTTTATCAAATGGTAAATCAATACAAGATGGAGTACGCAAGTGAGAGTAAATTGAACACTACTTACCGTTAATACGACTTCCGAATACGCAAATTCGTCAGTCCGTTCGGACTGGAAAGCACGATACGAACAGGGTTTTTTTTCATTTATCCATTTCACCTTTGTTAAAAAAACCGAAAACAGACCGGCTATGTAGTTTTCAACCGCTTTATGAATTAGACCGGGGAATTACCACTCTGCTCCATGTTGTCTGATGAAATTTGAGCTTGGTTTCATGACAAACGGGCATCGATTATGAATTATGTAATATTTTACTATATGTAGAGTTTTGATTGAATTGACACCCTAGCTTTCATGATCGTTTTGATTGATTTATCCCCCTCAAAAGAGCCGTATATGGGCATAGGTTCCCGACCCCTGCTTTAAACAGTAGCACTGTGTTGTCTTATACAGTACGTGTTGGAAATGGAATTCATCTTTCTTTTCCAGGCGAAGTTGGCTAAGAACTACGGCATGACGCGCATGGACCCGTACTGCAGAATTCGGCTCGGCTACACCGTGTACGAAACTCCTACGGCACATAACGGAGCGAAGAACCCGCGCTGGAACAAAGTGATTCAGTGCCCGTTGCCTCCTGCGGTCGACTCCTTCTACCTGGAAATCTTTGATGAGGTTCAGGCTATAATTAATATAGTCAATAGGAGTAATAGTTATTGCAACAACAGTTGACTAACCTTTTGTGTTAAACAACTTAAAACATGGCACCTTTTGTTTGAATCCACCCATTTTTCTTTTCAAGTGATCAAAAATAGGGATTTCTTGCTGTCCAGGTGTGCCCTGTTAAATTGATTGTTTAAAAAAAATGAATAGCTCTGGTGTGAGCCCTGGGATTCACCTGTGAAGACTGTATTTGTTGGGGGGGAAAGGATAAACCAACATGAAGACCAGAGAGCCATCTATGGAAGAAAAGCAAGCCATTTTGAAGCTGAGAAAAAAGGAAGAATGTATGAGCCATTGCACAAGCATTTCAATACAACAATTTGGAATGTGCTGAAAAGGAAAGAAACCACTGGTGTACTAACAATCAGACTCTGGAACGGGTCATTCAAGGAAAACAACAGCAGTTGATGATAAACTTTGTGAGAGTTGGGAAGAAAAAACCCCCAAAACAGTAGTCAGTGACATCACCAACAACCTCCACAGAGCAGGTATGAAGGTAGGTGAAGGTATCGCAATCCACCATTCGAGAGCAGAAATATAGAGGATGTACCACAAGATGCAGACCACTCATCAGCAGTAAGAATCAGAAAGCCAGACTGGAATTCACAAAAAAAAATAGAGAGATCCACAAAAGTTCTGGAACCAAGATGAACCTCTACCAAAGTGATGGAAAGGACAAAGTGTGGAGAAAGAAAGGATCTGCTCA
>JANDJT010000002.1:29143074-29162320 GCA_024331685.1 Stegophilus panzeri | reverse complement strand
TCTCGGCAATAGTAGTTTCTAAAGGTTGAGTGGTCGGTACAACTGTTGACACGGATGTTGTCTCTGGAGCAGCTGTGGTGGTCAGTGCTGTTGTTTCTGCTGGTCCTGTGGTCTCTTTGGAAGGAGATGTAGGAACCTCAGTGGTCGTCACTTCTGGAAGCACTGTTGTTACCTCTTCAACTGGTTTGGTTGTCAATGTTGTTATTTCTGGTGAAATGGTGGTCTCTGTGGAAGGCAGAGTGCTCACTAGTTCTGGTCCTGTGGTGGTGGTGATTGGAGGAGTTGTAATTGGCGATGTTGTTATTTCTGGGGAAATACTGGTTTCCTCGGCAGTAGTAGTTTCTAAAGGTTGAGTGGTCGGTACAACTGTCGGCACGGATGTTGTCTTTGGTGGAGCTGTACTTGTAATTTCTGTTGGTAGGGAAGGTGACATGCTTTCCATTGATGTTGTGAGTTGTACTGTTGTGCCTGTTGTGCCAGTGAGTATGCTAGGTGTCTTTGTGATTGCAGCAATTGCTGTTGTTGCTGTTGTGACAGAGATTTGTGTGGTTATGATTTCACTTGTCGTGATTTCTGGAGTTGCTGTAGGTACTTCTGTGGTTGTTGCACTTGGAGTTGTTGTTTCTGTTATGCAAGAGGATGAATAAAAGGCACTGAATCAGGTTTAGTCCTTCTTAATTTGTATAAATAATGAATTCACAAGATTTCTGTTTATTCTCTTGTGCTACTATTGCATGCTCATTTAAAGTAATGATGTTGAGGTTGCCATTGCCTTTTTTTCTTTCAATTTTATAGTATAGTTTTTTTAAATACATACATAATATTTATTATTTTTTTTTATTTGTGAGTTTGTAAATGGAGTATATCAAATATATTCCTAAATACCTAATGCAGTCACCTTTTGTAAATGTTCATAATAAACTTATGCATGCGTTTGGCCATGTCATAGTGCTTCTTTTTTCAGTTGGTAGGTGCTTTGTCTCCAAAAATTTAATTTAGTAAGTGCTGTAATTTCTGATGCTCCATAGACATTTGCTTTTTAGTTATATTTCTAATGATACACACCTGGTGTGGTAAAAACAAATACAGTTGTAGGCTTTGCTGTTGTTGTCAGTGGTGTTGTTGGTACTGTTGGGGCAACTGTAGTTTCACAAGGAGCCACTGTCTTATTAATGTTTCCATCCTCAGCACAAATAGCAATAATGCAGTGTCCAAGTCCATCCGTTGTGTGGTAAATGATGTCTCCATACTTGTACATAGTATTATTATGTTGGCATGTACAAGCTGGGAACACAAAATAAGGTTGTTACTGAGAACCAGTTGACAAAAACGTCAAATATACTGCAAATGAAAATAGATTAAAATGAAATAGATTTTGAAAATGCTCACCGTTTACATCATAATTGCAGCTCACTCCATTTGATGTGCACTTGCTTGATATTAAAACGGAAGTTATGTGAATTAATTATTTTGTAGTATGCAGCATGTATAGTAGTAATGTCAACTATTTGACTAGTCTATATAACAAATAACACTTTTACAATGCTCTCAATGTACCATGCAATAAATTCATTTAAAGGCCGTGAAAGGTTTTAAAAATAAAAATATTTAAAAAAAAAAAAATGCAAATGCATTAAATATGTGTGTGTGTGTATATATATATATATATATATATATATATATATATACTGATGAGAATTTGAAGTAGTTTTCTAAAGTAGTTTCTAGAATTGCTGCATGTGGAATAGAAAAGGCAATTAAATGCAATTACTCCACTTAATAAATCATTTATCACCCTGCCACTGTCACAATACTGACCAGTACAGACATTTTGTCTAGAACTAAATAGAAGCATGTAATAAACATACCATATCTGACAGTTGTTCTTAGCAGGGACAGATTGCCCGATATCATAACGTAGCATTTCAGCATAGCAGCCACACTGGTCCTCTGCCACACACTTCATGTTATCCTCATCGAATAAGGGGAGATCTTCTGGGCATTCAGGATAACAACCTGCAAAGATCAAGGGGACATCATTATGATGTCATTTTCATGTGCTGTCTGCTAATTCACTACAAAACTTTTCTCCTAGGACTTATATTCATAGCTCATACCTTCCAGTGCTGGATTCTTCATTGTGCAGTTTCCTGTGGGGTTCCTGCAGGTCTTCAGACACGTGTGACCACAAGGCTTGTAGTGCCACTCACACTCACCAGGTGGGTTGTAGTAATCGCAAAACAATGCTGCAACAACAACATCATCATCATCATCATCATTTTAACACTCATTTGTGTGCAGTATATGTTAAATTAGTAGAGCACCAACATCCCTTAACATTAGTAACACAACTATAGAGACTACAGGTATCATACTGTGAAATTTCCCTACCCTGTCAGGACTAATATGAAGAAAGACTTGACTCACGGCAAATCTTTGGGCTTCTCCAGGAAACACACACTCCAGCAGCATTACAGGCCTTAGCGTAGGCTGCAACAGCAGTACAGAAACACTCACAGTCTCCTCCACTGTCACAAGCACATGCATCACTCACACATGCGGAATAATAAGAAGCTGGTTCCACCTAGGAAAAAAATAATATTGCACATGCTGATGATGCATTTCATTGCTTGGACAGTTGGATGCTACAAAATAATGCCGCATTTTGCATCTTTCCATCATCGAATGCTACACACGATCACTTCTGATACAGATCTTCGCTCATAGATTTGATAGTTGTGTACTAGTGTGTCTTCAACTCAATATTTTTATATAAATGTTCTCTAATAAGACTTTCAAAATGTCATTAAAATCCAGTCTCCCTATTGACTGCTCACCCTCCACCTCACCCCAGACAAAACCAGAATTTTTCTTCCTAGCATGCAGTTATAGACAAAGAGTTTCATATTGTGTCTGTATTGCGATGATACCTTTGAATGGCAAGCGGCGAAAGTGTCACTGTTTATAATGCTGCACTGTTTCTGTGCCCAGGCCTCCCTGTACGGATTATTAGTGCATGGGTCTTGAACGGCAAATGCCTCTGGACAAGTCGGAGACACTTTCCAGCTATTTCCGAAGGTCAGTGGGTCAATGACAACTTCTTGGCTTCTTGTGGTGAAGTCATTGTTGGCATTACCATCAAAGTTTCCACACAGGCCGCACACGTTTCCCTGTGAGTTAAGACAGCATAATATATCAAGACTATATCGCACTAATAATAATAATAATAATAATAATAATAATAATGAGGCATAAATACTCACATTAAAGCCAGGACTGAGCACAATGTATATTGTTGTTTTTCTGTCCCATACGAGCATTACGCCATTATATGTCTCAACCACCAAGTAGTTTCCCATCGTGCGGATCTGGTACGGGATTTCTTCTCCATTGCCTCTCTGTACCACTTGGTATGTTCCATCTGTGAGGATCAGCTCATTGCTCTGTGAATAAAATACATTTGTTTTCATTCACCTAAGGGCATGTTTGCTTTCCCTAGCTCTCTAGCTAGATTTGTCTCTATGCCTTGTATATGAACTCCTGGGACAGCGTGAAATGTATGATGTTGCTTGACAATAAACATACCAATAGTAAGAATAATTGGAATACACGTGCCTATGCATGTATACGCATTTGATCACACGTTGGTAAATGGAACTTACTCCTATGAAGAGTTTGATGGCTTTGGAGCATGTGGTGCCGGTTGTTCCACAGGGAATGTTTTCAGTGATGACTCTGAAAGTGCCGTTGCTGCTACTGCCACTACAGAAGTCCTGCAAATCACATTATAAAATAGGGTTGCATTTATTTATCAACGACACATGAATATCTTTTGAATTAAGTTAGCATGTTTGGCTGTTTTTTTTATCTATCTATCTATCTATCTATCTATCTATATATATATATATATATCAGTACCTGAGCAAGGGCATATTCGCAGTTTCCATTAAACGTGTATCGTTTTTCATCAAAGGTTATGTAATGGCCATCTCCATAGATGCTACATGTCCCTCTGCACTGATTCTTGGTGCACTGCCATTTTCTGTCCTTACATGTGCTGCGAGAGATATTAAACGTGAGTCAAACACTATGGACATAAAGCATGAAATAAAAAAATATATATATTTGTAAATACCATGTGTTGCAGCCATCTTGAACGCTCTTTCCAGCTTGATATTTCTCTCCGTTATGGACACATGGACAAAGGTCTTTAGTGATACAACCGCCGTTTCCATCTGACACCAGGCCAGAGGGACACACACAGCCGGACACACACTCTGTGCTGATCTGTAGGGACGCAGTGTAATATTATGATTCGTGAATGACATCGTAACGGGGGAAAATGACTTGATTTTTCTTTTAGTAACGATAACTCACACAGTCCATGTCCAGTGTCTGGCAGCTCTTCTGACATTCAGAGCCTTTGCTTCCGGGAGCAGAGGTGGAACAGTTGAAGAATGTCATTGGTTCAGCACATTCTAGAGTAAACAATGTGTGTGTTCAGTACACAGTATATCACTGATTTTGGTGGAAATAATAATTAAAAAAAAGGAATATAGCTTCTTGATTATGTTAAGGAACTTTTGAGCTCTTGCAAAAAACAAAAACAAATATGTTTTCATGTAAATAGGTGACAGTATGGAATGGTAAGTGTGATTACTTGTAAGTCATAGTAATAAATAAATATTATGATATAATCTTTAAATTAAGATGTGTTTTCAGATTAAATGTGTCATGAAACTGTGATTGAGAACATTGTTGCTCATCTTTATGTATTTTTCCTTTTATACAGGATTGAACATATTTTACGTATAGCCTTTCTGAAATTTACATGAAGTGACTAATAATAATAATAATAATAATAATAATAATAATAATAATAATCAGGAGCACACTGTTACATACCTTCCACTCTCGGGACACCGATGCAGCTCAGTTTGCCTTGCTTACATGAGCTGTAATTGGATAAGAAATCAGAATCAACACTCATTTGATCATTTCACTTGATGAATATTTTTCTTTTTTTATTCTTACCATGTGGTGCCGTCTTTGCTAATGATCTCGCCGGGCTGAATGACTGTGTTTGAATCGTAACATGGGCAGTTGTTTGCCGTAACGCAAATTCCTTTTTCGTTCATGTAGGTACCGGATTCGCACCCGCAGCCGTCCACTGGCGCGCTGCTGATGCTGCAGATGTAGTCGTTCTGCCCGATGGTGCGGCATGTACGCTGACAGCTGGTCATTTCATATGAGTAAACTAGGGAGCTAGGGCACTCTGTGTAGTTCTCTGAGTACAAAAAAACAACAACGACGACAGCAATTAGCTGTTGCTTATCATGTTCTGTCAGATTTTGCAGCAATACAATACAAATCCTTTGAGATTGGCTGGCGATGACAATAAAATGTTAAGTACATAGTCAGTAGTGTATTCTTACTATAAATCAGAATTCAGGTCCAACTTTAATTCTGACAATCTGTTTTCATATATGTATAATAATATATATATATATAAAGCACAGTTCATTTCAATGTAGTGTAGTCCTAGTGTTGACGCTGGTCTCTGTCAATTATCCAAAGTGTTCATGCTTGTTCATTTTATTTATTTATTTTTTTAATTCCGAATGTGTAAATTTCAGATCCTGGTTTCTCTGAACTCATATTTACTTTACTAATCTCAGTCAGAACGACATATTTGAGTTCCTTAAAGCGGTTATTGACTCAACGGCTTAGCCTTAGCCCAAATTTAAACCTGTCCCAAGAAATGTTAAACATTATCGCTTGCCAAGCCAAATTTCACTATGTACCAAGGACTTATTTGTATTTCATATCAGCTTGCACAAGTGTATAGATTTGTTTTATTAGGGTGGTTTCACCGTTTCACCGTTTGAGTGCCAAAATATTGAACTCACTGCAAGCAGCATCTCTCCAGCCGTTGAGGACGATCCCTTTAGCAGCACATGCGTGTGCGTACGAAGACAGTGCAGCGCACATGCAGTCCTCTGACTTCTCACAGTTACACGAGTCATATATACAGTTCTGTAGGCAATCAAAAAAATGTTATATATATCTTTTTTAAAGGAGGTGTATAAATAACCAACACCTACAATGAACAACAACCAGCTGTGATTAAACACAACCTTAAAATTGTTCATTTAATCAATGAGAGAAACTGCTAGAATATCGTTTTAAAGCAGATTTCATCAAGTCATCTATTTCAGGTGACATGCTATACCTTTATATATATGTATATATATATATATATATATATATATATATATATATATTACACAGCTACAGCATAATGTTAATGGTATGATCATTTAGATTTTTCCTATTTGCGGCTGTTCCAATCAGTTAAAATGAAAAAGGTGGCTCGAGAACATTACACGTAAGATTAAGAACAGCTCATTTTACCGTTTTGTAGGTGTCAGGGCTGATTTCTAAATGGCAGCTGGCGAAAACTCCGTTAGGATCTGAGAGCAGGGAGCACCAGTGCTGCGCGTATTTCTCTGTGAAAAAGAACACCAAGGTTTACAACTTTAATTGACACGTTTTACGTGAACATTTATCATACATATTTACAAACAGGAGGAAAAGACATTTATGGGCATCCTTTAGGGTGAAATTTTATAAGTCAAAGGCTGGTTGTGCATTCGCACCATTTTCAGTGCTCAAACTGCACGGGTTCTCGAAGGTTCTCTGGATATCTGGGCAGTTTGCTCTGGTCTTCCAGGTGTTGGCAAAATCCACCGCCGTTCCTTCTCTAAGTCCACCAGCCGTGGTGAAATCATCGGCCTGGATGTTGTTGAAATTGCCACAAAGTCCTGCACAATGGTGTAAGTTGATTCAGTTTACAGTATCACAGTCTGCTCAAATAAGAGGGCCAATTATTGACTTTTAACATCGGTACACTTTAATGTTTATTTTAATGCTTTAATGTGTGAGACAGCTCGATGGTGTGTACACACCACATGTTTGTCCTTGAAAAACTCTATCCACCGTGATGAAAACCTGCATGATGGGAACGAGCTGGATCTCTAGAAGAAGGTTGGAGCCGATGACCTTGATGACGATGTAGAATGACGATGGCTTGAAGATGCTCACTTTGGCTGTGGATACATGATCAAGGACCAACATGCTTTTTTATTATTATTATTATTATTATTATTATGGCTATATATATTTATTTTGTTTTGTGTTTCACAAGGAACATTCCAGTGTTGATCTGTTTGTCCTGATAGACTGACTGAGTTCTACCTGTAAAAAGTGGAAGCTGTGTGTAAATCCTGTCCACGTCAACGTTCCCATTCGAGTCCACTCGGATCACCTGAAGAGTAAAATGTAAAAAAAATATATATTTATTTGGAAATA
This sequence comes from Stegophilus panzeri, assembly GCA_024331685.1. Taxonomy (NCBI): domain Eukaryota; kingdom Metazoa; phylum Chordata; class Actinopteri; order Siluriformes; family Trichomycteridae; genus Stegophilus; species Stegophilus panzeri. Next base: position 29,154,949 of record JANDJT010000002.1, on the reverse strand, counting down.
GACGAGCATATATAACTGCTTATAATAGATTATAATATCGCCATTATCATGGACACATACAGTATATCCTGACTACCAACTGTATTTATAGTTTTGTTTCACTGCCATGTAAAGTATACTGATGTAAAAAACATTTCAGCAGATGTTACGGTTGGAAAACTTTCAAACACAGAAGTGTGTTAACGTGCTCTTCTTATCTCTTACCTTATTGCCTTGTGATAACGCGAGGGTGACCGTTTTCAGGCAGGTCTCGCTGTCAGACAGGCCACATTTAATCAAATCACCCAGAATGGTGAAATCGACGCCCGAGCACTCCTAAAGAAAGTGGTGTGCGGAAAAAGCGCATGATGATGAGTAGAAAGTCCCTTCATTTTGTAGGTTAAAAACAATCTGGCGTTAACATTTGATCAGTAAAACGACCCGAAATCCACGTTTTCAGGCTAAAGTCAGGACTGTTACCTTTGCAAGAACGTACGAACACTCCCCGGGAAACGTGTAGGGTTTTTCGTCAAACGTTATGATGTGCGATCCTCCCAAAACCGAGCAAGTACCCGGGCAGTCTTTATACACACATGTCCACTGACCTCCTGAGCAGGTGCTGAAACAAAATAAAATAACAACAGTAAGACGAGAGGGGAAAAAAATCTACCGATTCTCTCGAAGATCAATGTGGCATCTAGGAATTGTGATCCAAAATGTTTGCCAATAGTTGTGTATGTGACCTAATTACAATCAAAATGACCAGAAATGAATTAGATGTGACGAAGACATACCGTCGTTCTCTCTAAACACGATATAAAAGGAAAAAGAGCAGTACTGAGATTTAGCCAGGAGAGGTGAGTATTTGTGTTACGATTTATCTGAATGGCCTTGGATTTTGCTTCACGTGATATAATTATAATATAATAATAATAACAATAACTATAATCGGTACACCTTTGGATTTGATTTGACTTTTACATTTAAACCCTATTTCTTTTTATTTATACAGGTCTCACCATTCTCTGCAGCTAGCTGTGTAATTTTCCCCAGACTTATAAACTTGTCCTTCATGAACACAGGAGCATGAACTCAGTGGAATACAGCTGGAGTTGGTGACATCGTCCCACACAGTGCCTTCAAATATAAAATGCATATTAGATTTAATATGGAAGAAATTTTGCTTGACTGTTTATTAGTCTTGAAGGTGTCGATGCACATTACCTGGAGGACAGAAGCATCCATCAATGCAGTGTTCGTCACACACGTCTCCTCTCTCAAAGTTTGAGCAGGTATCGGTACATGGGCTGCCACACTCTGTATACGCCATGGTATTTGGGCATGACTTGGCTGTAAGAGTCAGCAAAATAATCTTAGCAAAGAGATGACAAGACTAATATTTCCCAAATTCATGTAAGCTATATCCGAATTTGTGATGGACACAAAGGTAGAAAAAAAAAAACGCATTCTAATTAAGCTACAATCAGAATAATCAAGAGGGGAAAAGTCTCTACTCACGGCAGAAGACGTCAGACCTCCAGTTTTGTGGTCTCCCTCCCGTGTGGATGCACTGATGCGAATATTCTGCTACAGTTTGACACAAGCAGGACGAGTCTGTAGTTGTGTTACACTGACAGAGATCCTCCATACATGCTGTCACAAACACATCGATCGACACCAGAGAGTTGCAGCTGCTGAACTCCTCCCTGAGGAACAGCTGGCGGCAGAAATTCTGTCCAGAAAGACAACGTTGTTTTTGTTTTTTTTTAATTGAGCTTAGGTACCATTTTATAGATCTAATTTGACTACCGTATTTGATTTAATACCTCATTTTACATAGTTTACTACCAACCTTCCGAGCCATTTAGAGCCTTCACAAGCTTTGCTTTACGAATGATGACTGCTTTGTGTAATAATATTTAGTTTTATACTAACTTTTATGTAGCTATCTGTTAGCTATTCTCTTTTAGCGGACTAATCTATCTAGCTATCTAACGAAATCTATCTAGCTTTAGTGACCAGTATGGGTTCATTATACTGGTTCGATATATGGTGACAGCTCTAATTCAAACAATGATATGGGATCTGTTTGATAGATTTTGGTACCTCATCTCCGCAGTTCTTATGTTCTTCTACAGGTTCGTCCTCGCAACTTTCTGTGGGTCCGTCCATCTTCCAGAGAGTTCCATAATCAGAAGGAGAGAGAGGCACACCTGTGACATACACAAAGAAATTTAAAACCCTTTTCCTTGCATGAGCTGGACACTCCATTTGCTTTTCATTCATCTTCAGTAAATCCTGATCAGGGTTTCAGAGGATGTGAAGCTAATCGCAGGAACAATGGACAAGAGGCAGGAACACGTCCTGGATGGGACGCCGGTCCGTTACATGGCACCATGCACACACACAAGGTATCCAATCCACCTATACACACCTACAGGTAACCTGGAGCTCTGAGAAAGCAACACTACTATTCTCTCTGTATCCCTACTTGACTTTAAAGACATTTATTTTCAGACTTTTCGACCAAAGTATAATTACCATTCTTGATTAGTTCATTGTAACCCGGGACGCCGTTGAAGTCGCCGCAAAGTCCACACGTCTGATTTTTGTACTTTGAATCTAATTCAATCTGTAAAAAAAAAAAGCAAACAAAAAGAAACCGACAATGAGCATCCGCTTCGCAACTGTTCGTATGTCACCTATTTTTAATCACTGATTTATTATTAAGCTAGGAATTTCATTGTCTATAAGTAGATTCGTTTGTAGATGAAATTCAAAGAAGAAAGATTTACCATGAAGGCATCATCTTCATTCCACAAAGCTGTTAGCCCTACTGTTGATTTGATGGTGAGATAAGAGCTGAGCCTTTCAATATGAACTCCACCACTGACATACGGTACATTGACCCTTAAAAACAAACAATCAAACAAACAAACAAACAAACAAAAAACTCATATTAGATATTTTTCTGCATCACAAGCAATTTAAAAGATATGGATTCTGCATTATATGAATAGATCCACTCAACGTCGGTGAAAATGTATGTACTAAAATGGCTTTACCTCACTTTCTTCACATTTGGGTCAAAATTGCCCTAAGGAATTTGGGTATTTGTTTTAAGCAATATATCTACGAATATAAATTCAAATTAGTACATTTGTTTTGGTTGGACGCCATAGCAACAATACAGCTCACTTAGCAAATTTGAGAATAAAGACAATGTTGTGAAACAGATTGAACATTTTTGGTTTGTAATAACTGATTATTTAAAACAGTTGTTGCTAGTGGGTGTGTTTGCTCACGGTTGGCCGTTGACGCTGATTAAGCCTTTAACGAGGTCCACCACTGTGCCGTCCAGCTTCAGGGTGATTTTGCTGATCGTGGGCTTGCCGTTCACGATCTCCCGTCTCATCTGAGCATTAAATTCTTCATAGCTGCCCCCGCACTGCGACGTCAGGATGTGGTTACATGTGGATGGGAGTTGGAAAGCATCTCCATCGAACGTCAAGAAGTGGTAATTTCCCCATGTGCTGCAGACAAGCTCGTTATGTGCTGATGCAATTCCTGAAAAACGATGCACGGTGTCATTGTGTTAAACATTTAACTTTGTGTACGTAAAAAAAAACGTGGATTTGTATATTTTATTTGTGTCTACCTGAAATCAGTTGGGTTTTCGTCAACGGTTCGATGATCGCTACAGTCGCTGAGATATTTAGGGAAATACAAGTTATTCTTTCATTCTATTAACTTATCCCACTTCATTAGAGACACTGATTTCTATAACGTACGCTTTTGAAACAGTATGCATTACTCATTTCCAACTCTGTACATATTTCTGTATGTATCATTTACATCTACTATTTTGTAATTCATATCAAGCAGTTGATTATTTACTGATACATTCATTGGATTGGAGCCAGTTCTGATTAATACAGCATTTATGACATATTATACTGTTAACATATTGTATGATATATTAGACCTAGCAATAGTACTTAGTTATTAAGTCATTTACTTACTTTGTGAAGCAACCAGTCCAATAGATAGAGTGAGCCATATTATTACCGTTATAGTTATTAAATTTAAAGTCCCCATAGTGGTATTGCGGAGTGCCGAACGCTCCACAGGTAAGGTGTGACAATCCCCTGGTCCAGTCTGATTTTTATACTACCTGAGTTTTACGTCATATTCTTGAGCTTTAGTTAAGGAGGGGCCATGAGGTAGTGTAACTTTCCCAAGACAAATATCTCAGTGGATTGTGCTAGATGATGGCGTGGCTTTGAAGCCCTTTAGGCAATTTGCCTTCAGGAGAATGGGTGGACCTCTTATTCTGTTTTAGTGTTAGTCATAGACTATAACCTTAATATGGCTGATATAATTTGAGTAGTGTCATTATTAGTATTAATAGCCATAATTTCTAGTAATATAGCATTGTGAAATAGAATAAACTTTCAAGAACATATGTGTAGAAATTGACACCCATCTCATCATGGAGAAATAAAACAGCAAAATCAGGACCTTAATGAACAAAAAGTTTGGGACGTCTGCAGTTGAATATTTACTCATGTCTTGGGGTCAGATGAAACCACTGTCTTGGGGTCAGATGAAATGACTGACTTGGGGTTAGATAAGACCACTGACTTGGGGTTAGATGAGACCACTGACTTGGGGTCAGATGAAACCACTGACTTGGGGTCAGATGAGACCACTGTCTTGGGGTCAGATGAAACCACTGACTTGGGGCTAGATGAGACCACTGACTTGGGGTCAGATGAAACCACTGTCTTGGGGTTAGATGAGACCACTGTCTTGGGGTCAGATGAGACCACTGACTTGGAGTCAGATGAAACCACTGACTTGGGGCTAGATGAGACCACTGACTTGGAGTCAGATGAAACCACTGACTTGGGGTCAGATGAGACCACTGACTTGGGGTCAGATGAGACCACTGTCTTGGAGTTAGATGAAACCACTGGCATATTTGGCAACAAAGTACAAGCATTGTGTGGTCCAGGGTCTCTTGTGAAGAATGATGCCTTCATGCATTCAATTTTACGTATCATTCATTCATTCATTCATTCATCTTCAATAACTGCTTTATCCTGGTCAGGGTCAGGGTCATGTTGGATTTAACCATTTTTTGTTACTTTCGATGTTAAATCTTGTACTAAATATCTTTGTCTTCATTAGTTTTGTCCTAAGCACATGTAAGTTTTGCATACAATTCAGTTGTTGATAGGTTAGTGTTTACATGCATGAGTGAACATGAGTAAATACACTGTGGTGAGTTACTTTTATTTATACAAATGATGTATAAATATCAGTGCCCATCCTATTAAATAATGACTCCAAATAATGACACCTATTTGACTCAAGCCAAATGGTGACTCACACTTTTTATACTTTATCAGGATCTGTATCCTGATACAGTATAAAGGATCAATTCCATCAGTACACTTTTACTAAAACATTGATATGATATACAATATAACAACCAATGATAATAATGGTACTCTTGGTATTGATAATTCTTTTATTGCAATCTTATGTTTATTGTCAAGTTGATTTGGCATTTTTGGATTAAAAGACTGTTTATGTCAGTGCCAGGGTGTATCGCCGAGTGTAGCACAACAGTAATAAAGGTTCAACAAAATATAGAAAAATCGAATTTGTGAACAAACTGGAACTATCCTGTGCAGCATGTGACGATAGTTGAAGCGACAGTTTTTTGTCCTCCAAAGCTGTGATAGTGACAGTATCTCTCCAGTCCACTCACATCCACCAAAGCTATAAGCACTAACAGGGCTGGAATGTGCCTGTCCTTCCATTGCCAATGTGCTGCCTAATTATTCCATTTTGCTCTGGTTGACGGGATAGGAGCAAGGCATTTTCTCAGGTCGTCTGTAGTTTTACTACATTTAGAAACTAAAACAGTGTCTCAAATGATGTTTGTCACGTACCACATTCAGAGTTGCTGATGTAAGTCAAATGTTACATCAATATTTACGCAGGGAAATTGTCTTGTATTAATAGCCAGGATGTGCAGGTACTTAAGCTGATTTTATTGGTGGTTCATCCAGATTATTAAAATTACATGCTTTTAGTACACCCCTCCAAGTTGCCAGATTTTTCCTGAGTAGAGGTGACCGAGATAATGTTTTTCCATAGTGTTTTGACTATGTTTATGACTTTCACTCTCAGCATATCCAATTAATTAGAATGTTATTTATTTACCCTTCACCAACAGATAATTGTGTTCAAATGAATGTAGCCATGAGATACTAAATTGTGTCACACAGCGATGCTGGATTTAAAACTTCCCTTCGCTCAAGCCAATATAAAACAACAACAAAAAAAATTCAAAATAAGTTGAATTTGTGTGTAACCAAGACACACCTTGGTTACCAAATAAACTCCAATCCCGTTTCTGCAACAACGATGAAACGGTGGTTCTTAAGTCCATAGTTACATCTGAGCAGTAAATCCCCAATTGCCCGCCTCACTACACATGTAACTCAACTCACACACCAGTGTGAAAACAAAACTGCAACCCCTTAACTTCTGCCCCACTTATTGTAGTGCACCCCCATGGTAGTGGACTCTCACCAACAGTGAGAGACTTAAACAACAGGCCACATGTCTTTTTCACCAACACAATAGTGGCAAATTTAGTAATAGATCAAATATTAGAGCTACTGTCACCTATGATGCACTTTATATATAGCACTTTATATGACGGTGCAGATTTTACCAGTAACAAACAATAAAAATCAAAGGTCTATTTCCGTAACTCCTTGAAAAGACGAGAATGGGAAAGAGGAGGAGTGTGACATAGCAGGGGCTTTTATATAGACTATACATGTCATGGTCATGATGTGACGACTATAAATAAAGTACAAGGGAATGAGCAAATGGGAAAACTCCACTAGTTCTGAAGGAAACAGGCCAGATGCAATATATCTACAGTGTCTGGAAACCCAGGAAGGAATACTCCACATGACAGCTTTGCGTGAGTGAAGCAGCTGAGATGTGTCGACGTGACATGTCGTTTATGGTGTTTGAAAAGACGTGGTTTGTGAAATGATTTAAAAAAAAGCACAGCTTCATGGTCTCCTTTGAATTTTGTGCGAGACTAAAGAAACTGATCAGAAGATCTGAGAAGGAGCCGGGAAAGTCAGAGATATATCTTGTTGCTGTGGCGTGTAAACCTTCAAACAGTTCCTCCAGCCTTAATTCTCCAGAGATCTGGTCTATTTGTTCAGGCGCATATTTTAGCTCCGGCTTGTGTGTTTAGTCACTCAGCCCTGCCATGTCTCACTCTAGGTGGACATACTCTTTAACAAAACTTTTGTTTCACAGCGACTAAGCAAATATATGAAGCCTAATATCCTAGTGGAATGAGCTTAATTCAGGATACAGGGAAAGAAAGCAAAGTCTTTGACGGTGCAATTCAAATATACACATGGATGATTGATGTGCTGAACTGACATGTGCTAATACACATTATGCTGAGTAAAAGAGGGCTAGAGTGAGAAACACTTTAATATAAAGGTTACTTTGTGTTATTGTAAGACGAATAAATATGTACAGAAGGATAGGACAGAGGGAGGATGAATGCATGTCGCCCATTTATCACACGTATGAATTGTCATGACGCTGGACCTTTTTTTTTTTTTTTTTTTTTAAACGTCATATGTCATTCAGTAAAAGACCAACCCGACCCTTATTTTAAAAACAAGTGGACTGCCATCTACTGTAAGACCTATTAGAGTAATTCCAAAATGAATTCAGTCCTCAAAAATTGACCATGAGAGATTTATTAGGCAAACTTTATTCAAAATCAAATAAATAACCATGCATATGATAAGGTGTGAAAAATTATTTTAATTCATCCACATCAGAGTGTTTTCAAGCATGAACTGCTGCCATCACATCATCTAAAGTCAGGATTTTCAGGCCTTGCAGCAGCAAAGCATCCCCACACCATCACACTCCCACCACCATGTTTGAATGTTTGCATGATTTTCTTATTGTGGAATGCTTTGTTAGCCTCCCACCAGATGTAACAGGACCCATGTCTTCCAAAAAGTTCCACTTTCGACTTATCAGTCTACAGAACATCATGGTAGACCGGCCACATCTGAGAAGATGTTCCAAGTTTTCTCCATTTTGAGATAATGGCTTTTACTGTGGTTCGCTGGAGACCCAGAGCCTTAGAAATGCTTCTGTAACCCTTGCCAGACTGATATATTTCAATAACCTTTTCATCTCATCTGGAATTTCTTTTTGGCCATAGAGTGTATATAATATATCTCATCACACCCTGCACCTGGCCTGATTGTTGCCATAAGAAAGGCATAACACCCGACCTCTAATTCTACTCACCTGTATTCAGTAACACCAACATATATACACCTGTACATATACTGAACTTTCAAGCAGTAACTGTGAAGTCTCGCTTCTGGTTTTGTGTTCTGGGTTTAACATTTAGGTTTTTGATTTTGATTTGTTTATTGACTTTGATTCTTATTTTACACTATGTGTTCTGTTTGTATTCACCCAAATCACGTTCGTGGCAATAAATTAAATTGAGTGAGGCCTCTATGCAATGTGTCCGGGTATGCATTGGGCTTTAATTAAGGATATCACAAAACATTTTATTTAGCTCTTTTAGTTCTGTTAGTTTTCCCATTTTAAATAGTGGAGGGTAAATGAGGTCACTTTCTCAAATTATCCTGCAATACCTCATATAGCCACAAGAAGTCGCTTGACTATATAATGAAAACGTCACAGGTGCTATTTTATATCACGTGACGCACTTTATTGCCACATCACCTGATCACGGCAGGCCCATAAATTGGCATGATGTTACACATGCTTCAGGTGCTGGTCACGTGTGAGGGCGCTTTCCACGGTGTGAAACTCACACAACGTCTCGTTCCCTTCTCAAGGATCAGGGTTACATGTGTAAACCAGACATTTTTGTTTATTTATTTATTTAATTGAAACCAAAAAAAAAAGTTTTCCAACACCTATCACCCATGTGAAATACGAATTGCCCCCTTAAACCCCTTAAAATCTGGTTGTGCCACTTTTAGCAGCAATAACTGCAACCAAACGCTTACAGTAACTGGAGATCAGTCTTTCATTTACTTCTAGGACTAGGACTTACTCCTACACTTTGGATCATTGTCTTGCTGCATAATCCAGTTGCGCTTGAGTTTCAGCTTACAGACTGAAGACCGGACATTCTCCTTTAGGAATTTCTGGTAGAGAGCAGAATTCATGTTGCCCAGGCCCTGAAGCAGCAAAGCATCCCCACACCATCACACTGTCTCCACCATGCTCGAACGTAGGTATGATGTTCTTTTTGTGGAATTCGGTGTTTGGTTTATGCCAGATGTAACAGCACCCCTTGTCTTCAAAATAGTTCTACGTACGACTCATCAATCTACAGAACATTCTCCCAGAAGATTTGAGGATCATCAAACATTAATGTTCTTCTGGGTTAGCAGTGGTTTCACCTCGCCACCCTTCCATATATGTCATTTTTGCCCAGTGTCTTTCTGATCGTGGAGTCATGAACAGTGACCTTTATTGATGTAAGAGAGGCCTGTAGGTCCTTTGATGTTGTCCTTGGCTCTTTTGTGACTTCCTGGATGAGTAGTTGATGTGCTCTTGGAGGAATTTTGGAAGATTGGCCACTTCTGGGAAGGTTCACTACTGTGCCGAGTTTTTCCATTTGGAGATAAAGGCTCTCACTGTGGTCCTTTGGAGTCTCAGAGACTTTGAAATAACTTTGTAACCCTTCCCAAACTGATGTATTACAATCACCTTCTTCCTGATTTTGGCGTAGTGTGTTACTGGGTAAGAACTTTTACCCAACTTCATGCTGTTGAAAAAGTTCTATTTAAGTGTTGATTTGATTGAACAGTGTTTGCAGTAATCAGGCGTGGTTGTGTCTAGTCCAGCTGATTATTTCAGTTTCACATTTTAAATCAAATGGGCTACATGAAGAAGACTAAAATTGATTAAAATTAGAATAAATCCCCTATTTCATCATTGTGATAAGTGTTTTTTCTACTTTAAGATGCTAGCAATTGCATGATGTGCTTATCCATTATGCTTCTTGCAACAGAATAATTGAGTGTATGAGTTGTATTGCATGATTAAAGGCAGCATTACACCCTTTTTTATGTGTGATTTGCTCATAATAATAATTAAAATATGTACTTGAAGCAGTGATTGTGCAATTCAACTCCAGGGTTTGGGGTTTGATTTTTCTTTGTCAATCGAAAATATATTGTTTAAGTTATGAAAAATAGATTTTCTCTGAATAAGAAGAAAAACCCTAGTTTTGCTGAATGAAGTGTGTCACTAATGCAGATTTTATGACAAGATTAATGTCAATCACATCTACTATATATAATTCTATCAAGAGTTATTACAAAAAAAAATTTAACATCAACACCACTAGATACTAGAATTTCCACACAAATGAGATGCAGCATGTTGATTGCGGTTGTTTATTAGGTTTTAAGCATCAGAAAGGAATTACAGGGTGGTGGGAAAACCTGAAGACATTTCTTCAGTCATCACACTTCTTTAGTCGATTTGTGTAAATAGTGTCATAAATAGATTAACATTGATTAGAGAAAATGAAGACTGTTCTATGTTGGATCACCGACGCCGACGCCGCTGCTTGCTGGAAGGAATCTCCTTCAGTGTGCACTCTCTCTCATAGCAGCCGCACTTCTCGACATAGACGTATGTCTGGGTGACCTCTGTCCCGTCTGGACAGATGAATTCGGCTTCCTTCTTGCTGGTGGACACTTCCTGACAACAGGAGCACGAGTGCTCAAATGTGTTGGCTGCCATTGAGTAGCTGAGGAGTGGAGAGAGAAAGTAGAACGTTTTGGAAACACATTTCAGTCCCTGTAGTGGTGAAATGAAAACAGCTGCTCGAATGATTTCTAATCTCTCAAAAGAGGCGAATATGAGGCGAAGCTTGGGCGCAGCCTTATCATGTGATAGAAGTAGAAAACCAAGGCTTACAGGGAAGATGTGACACATGATCCTTCACAAGCCGTCAACTCTACTGGTTTTGCAGTCCTGCAGCCATTGCTCTCTAGGTAAGTGGAGTTCCTGGTGAGGTTGCACGCCCTATTCTTCAGTATGCCTTTAAAAAAAAATCACTTTATTTAGTCCGAATCCACTGCTTGGATTGGATTTGCTCACTTGTATGTTGGTTTGTATATTACCAATTGTTTTTCTCTTTGTTTACCAATTGTGACTGAATAAATGTAAAAGAATGCTTACAGGTAGGGCAGCAGTCAACCTTGACGATTGTTCCCTGCATAAAGAAAAAGAGAAATGATTATAATATATCATGGGTTCAAATACCAAAGACAAACAACACCATGGCAACAGCATTCTGAAAAAGGCATCATGTAGGATCTAACCTAATCTCCTAAAATGTTGTTCTAGTGATGGACAATGCTAGCTATATATATCCCTACTTATGATCACACCAGTGTAATTGTTAATGTAATTGTTACGGTTGTGGCAACTCACAGGAACACAGTCAGCTTCAAAGAATGGCTGACAAACGTGCTGGGTTGTAACAGGATAGTAGTGTGTCCCACTTTTCACACAGCTATAAGTCACACACTTGTCATTAGGTGGAGTCCAGGTCTCACCAGGCTAAAGAAACACAGAAGAGACGCATGAATGCAACATTTTTTTTAACTGCTAAAGACACTGTCTTCTTCTCTAGTGCCTAAATTATTTCTAAACCATGTTACTTGGTGCAACCATACTGTCATGTATATCAGAGAAGGAACTCTGAACTACAGTTCCCAGCAGCCACTGCACCTCCCTACATCACAGTCAC
>JANDJT010000002.1:29100113-29122506 GCA_024331685.1 Stegophilus panzeri | reverse complement strand
CAGGCTTGCATGGAGTTGTGTGAGTAACTGTAGAATTTTCAACAGTTGTGGATGGTGGAAGGGGGGTTATGGTTGTTATAGTTGTTGATGTTGTAGTTGTTGTTGGAGTTGTAGTTGTTGGTGTTGTAGTTGTAGTAGTAGTAGTAGTTGTTGTTGGTGTTGTTGAAGTAGGTGTGGTTGTTGGTGATGTTGTAATGGGCACTGTTGTTGTTGTTGTAATAGTTGTTGTTGGTGGTGTTGGAGGTTTTGTACTTGTTGGTGGTGATGTTCTAGTTGTTGTTGGAGTTGTAGTTATTGGTGGTGTTGTTGTTGTAGTAGTAGTCGTTGTTGTTGGTGTTGTTGTATTTGTTGTTGCACATTCTATGGGCTTACAACATTTTGCTTGTACCTCATAATCAAGACATATTACGTTTTGATATTTGTTTTCACAAAGTAAACCAGAGGTACTGCATGTAACATTTTGATCTAATTCCGATAATGGTAAACCTGGATAACGCACAGCTTGACACTTGACTTCAGCTGGTTTTTCACATACTTTATAGCGCCCTGATTTAATAATGTTCTTGATAGTTTCATTGTCCCCTCCTTCTGGCCCATATTCAGGATAATCAACATTCATCCATGGTGTCCAGGAACAGTCTTCACAATATGGTCTTGTTTGGGTGGTTACCTTTATTGTGGTTGGTACTGATTTTGTTGGTGATGTGCAGTGGCTCTTATCACAGCAGTAAACTCGTATTTGGTAGTTCAAACATAATGGAAAGATGCCTGATTGTTCTTCATTTTTGCATATCAAACCTATGTTAACATTACATTCCACATTCTGTCCAACTTCACTTATGTTTTTATTTGGATATTTTTCTGCAATGCATTGAATTTGGGATGGTTGCTCACAGATCCTGTAACCAGCAGCTCTAATATTTTGGTATGTTTCAGAGTCACCTCCACTGATACCAGGGGTTGGGAATGTTGTGTCAAACCATTCTGACCATTCACATGATTGCTGGCATGTATTGGATGTTGGTCCAGTTGTAGTTACTGGTTGTGAAGACACAGGAGTACTGGGGCGCATAGTTGGCACTGAAATACAAACACATTTCATACATTCAAAGAATACTTTTTATTAATCCAAAATGTATAGCAGGGATATTTTTTCACAGATTAACTAGAATCTTTGTTATCTGTTCCTGATTTCAGTCTACTTTCTTGTTTATCTTTCAGGATTTAGCAATAAATATAGTCATTTCATATTTTCATTTTACTCTGTACTATTTCATGCATAAATTATTTAGAATTTTTCTAAATAAGCCTTTGTCTTGGCTTGATTTGTTTTAAATTTGCTTCTCTGGAACATATATAACCATAAAATACCATTTAAGAATTTCGAGTCGATTACCCCACATTTGTTGATGCTTCGTGAAGATGAACCGGCTGACTTACAAAAACAGTTTAACCATTTCAAAGCCTACTTTGTTTTTGTTTTTCAGTCTATATAAAGAAAATGATGAATTCACAGTCTCATATCAGTCATGTGTAAAATAGACATGCATGATTGAAAAGTGAAAATGTTCCACTTTCTGTGAATTACAAAGACATCCCTTTCTAATCACTGTTAACATTATTTTGTCCTTAAGATGAATCACTGAGTACTCTGATTCAGAATTGTACCTCTGACCAGGTTGAAAATGTCTTGTCAATTAAATTTGATAATTAACCGTAATTCATAAAGTATTTACTTGGTCTTGTAATTCAGTGCTACTTCCAGTCTAATTTTTGTATACTGAATACAGAATTAGCCATTTGACAGGTTGAACCAGCACTAACCTGTTGTTGAGGAGAAGTCAAAGACAGTTGTCGTTGGTGGTAGTGTTGTAGTGCAATGATCTGATGCCCTCTCAATTTTTCCATTCTTTCCACATGTAGCTGTGATGCAGTTGCCGTATCCATCAGTAGTATTGTAGATAGTGTCACCATAATGATATATTCTTCCATTATATAGACAGGTACAAGCTGCAGAGTTAGAAGTAATAAAGTTATTCACTTACTTTACAACCTTTAGTTTCAACTGCTAATACGTGTTTATAGTATGCTAAATTGCGAGCATTAACTCTTACCATTATCATCTGTTTTACAGTTGATTTCTGATGAACTGCAATAGCTTTAAATAAAACACATTATTTTTAATTAAAGTGAATTAGGGTTCAAAAAAATTGCATTTGCATTTATGTTTAAGTCAAACTTACCATTTCTGACAGTTTTCTGTGCTTGGAACCTCATCTCCATTGCTGTAGTGTTTTGCTTTGTAATAGCAGCCACAACTTTCCTTCTTCACACATTTCATCGTGACCTCATCAAAGTATGGCTGATCATCAGGACATTTCGGGTAACAGCCTAAAGAAGGATGTGTTAGATTCAAGTCAACAATGTTAACTTTACAGGCCTGTAGGTACATGGTTGTATTGCTGAAATGTTAAACTGTCATTATATTTTAGCAGAGAAAGACCGGGATGTTTTGTTATGTGTATATATATATATACCTTCCAGTGGTGGTATCTGACTGGAACATGTTCCTTCAGGGTTTCTGCAAGTCTTCATACAGGGTGCTCCACAAGGTTTGTAGTGCCACTCACACTCATCAGGAGGGTTGTAGTAATCACAGAACAATGCTGCATGAGCATAAATTCACACCCAAGAGTTCAGCCATTCAACTCTGTAATCATCAAATGTCTTGATTAAATTTGACATTGAAATCTAAAGAACTCACGGCAGATTTTCGGTGTCCTCCAGGCGACACACACTCCACCCTCGTTACAGGCTTCAGCGTAAGCAGCTACAGCAGTACAGAAACACTCGCAATCTCCTCCAGTATCACAAGCACATGCATCCCTTACACATGCAGAATAATACGGTGCCGGGTCAACCTTCAGAGGAAAAAGATGTACAGTTAACGTTAGCAGTACTCTCTGAAAATGAGGAAGTAGCAACGTGATTGGACAAATGGCTGGAGTCCAGTCTAGGCAAGAGAACGTACATGTGAGTGACAGGTCACAAAGATTTCATTCATGATGATGCTGCACTGTTTCTGAGCCCAGGCTTGCCGATACGGGTTAAAGGTACATGGGTTTTTTATCTGACTAGCATCAGGGCAGCTGGAGGACTCCTTCCAGCTGTTTCCAAAATCCAATGCGTTGTTTACCACACCTTGGTTTCTCAAGGTAAAGTCATTGATTGTGTTGCCATCATAATTCCCGCAGAGACCACAGACCTCACCCTGTCATAAGAGATCAACATAGTTGCGATGATAACTTTGTTCTGTTGAATTATTCATTATTTATTCACAAATCTGCATGCATGTATACTTACCTTGAAATTAGGACTGAGCTTGATGAATATACTTGTCTTCTGGTCCCACATCAGAATTAGCCCGTTATTAGCTTCAATGACCATGTAAATGCCCATAATGCTGATCTGATAGGGAATTTCATCTCCTGCATCTCTTTGAATAACTTCATAGCCTCCATCTGTTAGTAAGAGCTCGTTATTCTGGAAAAGAAAACGAGTTTGCATTATAACTATCTGTGTGTATCATATATCAAGGAGGTAGCTCTGGACTTCAGTTCCCATCAGCCACTGCACTGTACTACAACATGTCACATGACCACCTGCACCTGAATCACGTTTCTGTTAACGAGCACACTTATATATAGCCACTGTTTGCACTGCTTCTCTGTCTTACGTTTGTATTAGACCATTGTGTTCCATGTTAATGTGTTTATTGGTCTTGTTAGTTGATGTTTAGTCTTTGCCACAGTATTATGCCAAGTTGTCTTAGTGTCTTTGTTCTGTTGTTTGTCTGTATAAATAAACTGTTTGAAAATCTGCGATTGCTTCCAAACCATCTTTGAAACGTGACAGTGTGCTGGTGATTCAACAGCTTTATATGAGGAACAGGTGAGTTTTGTAGAAGTAATGCAAGGTGTGGTGGTTAATTTAAAATAAAAAAAAAATAAAAAACCTTAAGTTCTTGGTGAAGCTGGAGAACTGTTGGTTGTATTGTAAGATGACCGCAATTCTCCTGACACTTTATTATCAGACATTTAATAAAAGGACAAGAATCAGTATTCAAGAGAGATAAGTGAAACCCTCACCCCCAGAAAGAGTTTGATGGCTTTAGAGCAGGTGGTGCCAGTTGTTCCACAGGGAATGTTTTCCGTGATGACTCTGAAAGTGCCGCTGGTATTGCTGTGACCACAGTGATCCTAAAGCAATCACAAAAACACATTTATTCATGAATTTCTTTGCCACACTTTTTTTTTTTTTTTTTTTTTTTTTTTCATTGGTTAATTGGTGTCTAAACTGATCATATTAGGTTGTGTCTTTTTATTGACACACAATCCACAATTACAATGCTCCACATAATGAGATGTTTATGTACAGTAACATTTATGGAAGGAGTCTCCAGTGTCAGCACTGCATTTCTTTTGTCTTATTAACTATAAAAGAGATCATACAGATGTCTGTTGAATAATAACATAAATGAAATGACACACAGTGGACTGTGCTGTTATACCTACAGAAATAATCCACTTTTTTGTGGTGATGTATAATCACGGGGTCCTTATTGATCATACATGAATTCCTGTGATTGTATCAGGGAGATGTACTGTACTTACCCTGACAAGAGTGTATTCACAGTCTCCATCAAAAGTGTATCTTTTTCCATCGAACGTGATGTAATTTCCGTCTCCATACACTGTACAGGTCCCGTGGCACAAATCTGTGTTGCACTGCCACTTCCTGTCCTTGCATGTGCTGTGTACAAAGAAGGCAAGAAGTACAGAATTTTCCCCCACTTTCCCACAGCGGTAGGTCTGTATTTACGTTCATGACTGTGAACAGATCTGGGGCTGTATTCACAAAATATCTCATCTTACCACTTCCTTTGATAGTTTTATTATTATTTATAATCAAATAGCGTGCTAAATTCAGTATTTACAAATCATTTCAATTAATAAAAATAAACCAACAACTACAATGACAACTGAGATTTTTTTTAATGTATTTTTTAATGTATTTATTTGTTTATTTATTTTTTTTTTTTACCAGGTATTGCAGTCTACTTTGATGGATTCTCCAGGCTGGTAAATTTGACTGTTATGGACGCAAGGACAAAGAGCCTCTTCAATGCAGCCACCTTTCCCATCGGACACGAGTCCCGCAGGACACACACAGCCTGAGACACACTCCGTGCTGATCTGTTGTGGAAAATATTTCTCTTAATAATATTAATAATAATTTCAGAAGAATAAGGATACACCTTTATGTAAACAAGTGTTTATATTATGTGGGGAGCTTTAATACTTTATATTATATTATATTATATTATATAGAAACTCACACAGGCCATGTCTAATGTGTTACAGCTCTTTTGGCACTCAGAGCCTGTAGATCCTGGAGTAGCATCAGAGCAGTTGAAGAACACCGTTGGTGAGGAACAAGCTGAGAAGAAGTGAGAAGAACATTTGGAATAATTTTTTTTTTTTTAAATCCTACCACAATACTGGTAAATAAAGATAGTTAAAATAGCTAGCCAATAACATCGCTAGTAATGCTACTGCCCCGCTGTTTATGAGCTTAAACACTTTATATGATTTAAAGTATAAACGTTAGGAAATGTAAACGTATAACTATATATCAGTCAAAATGTTTTTTTTTTATTTTATTAATGCCTGATATTAAATTATTATTTACAGCACTTACATGGCTCGTCGGTGGGAGATCCGATGCAGCTGAGTTTGCCGTTCTTACAGGTACTGAAACCGAAGTTTGTTACACGTTTATGATTTAAAATCTGTTTTCTACATGACATTCAGACACGATGGACATAGATGAATAAAAGGCATGCTTTTATTGAGTCTCTGTGAGTAAGGCGTACCACATGGCGCCGTCCTTGCTGATGACTTCCGCAGGAGATATCACAGACCCTTTGTAGTAGCAGGAACATTGATCCAGCGGAACGCATTTGCCGTTATCGTTGAGATACGTTCCTTCGGCACAAACGCACCCATCCACCGGGTCAAAGGTCACAGCACAGGTGAAATCCGGGTCACTGTGACAGCGGCATGACTGCATGCTAGCGCTGATGTCGTAGGTATAGACCATGGTGCTCGGGCAGCTGGTAGCATATTTCGCTGTGAATGAATCATAATTTGAATGCATTTCTATGATTGTGGAACTTTATTATGGAATATATATATATATTTAAAATCGGTCATCTCGACTCACTGCACACTTCGCTCCTCCAGCCGGTGAGAAGGATTCCTTTCACGGCGCAGGCATGGACGTAAGACGAGAGAGCAGCACACATGCAGTTCTCGCTGTTCTCACAGTTGCAGGTGTCATACATGCAGTTCTTTAGGGGCGAAACAACAACGTGGCATATTGAGATATTAAAACGTCGTTCTTAAATTGGAACCGTTGTGCTTAAACACCCGATTAACCACTGTACTGTACCTTTTGGTAGATATCCGGGCTGATCTCGGAGTGACACGGCGCAAAAACGCCATTAGGGTCTGACAACATGGAGCACCATTTCTGAGCATATTTTTCTGGAATAAGAAGAATGTGAGAACAAATATGTATTATGCATGAAAAGCTGGATTTTAGCTAGCGGTCACAAAAAGCACAAAGATTTGCGACCATAAAACCCCTTCACAATATCGTATACTGTATACTAATGACTTCGTTTCAAGCTCTGTTTCAATAAAGTCACTTTAATTATAAACAGCACTAATAATCAGTACAGCTGAGCTGAGTCGGTACGGATTTGGTTGGATTTTAGTTAAGAGTGAAAATGCAGAGAAATACACTCGGATCTGTGACTTGGAACATGGAACATGAAAATGGAAGAAGTAAACGAGAGTTTGTTCATTTGTTCAAGTAATTGAGTACTCTTATAATACTTAGGTAAAGTATTACTTTCCACTATTCGTATATTTGCATACACTCTTTAACAAATCCTGATTTATCTCATGAAGGGAGTGGGTTTATCTCACACTATTAAAGTGATTAAAGTAATTTACACCAGCACTAAACACTATTCTGATTGTATACGAGTAAGAAAACATCTTTCTCCAGTTTGGTGTGAAAGGTTCAGATTAATTAAGGCTAAGGTACAACCTTTTCTTTTTCTTTTTTTTATTTATTTAGTTTTAAATCAGATTGGGTTGAAGATGAAGAAGTACCATTTTCCACACTGAGACTGCAGGGGTTCTCGAACGTGTTCTTTACTTCAGGACAGGTCGCTCTTGTCCTCCAGCTGTTCGCAAAACCAACACCGGTTCCTTCACGGGATCCACTCATGGTCGTGAAATCATCGATTTGGATGCCGTTAAAGTTTCCACACAGACCTAATCATGAGCGATCAGGAGAACCAGTTATATATACGTTTCCACGTGTAAATTCACTTCAATGAGTTTCATATGGTAATAAACGCAAAAACACACCGAGTAAGTTTTGCTTGTGAGTCACATCCACAGTTATGTAAACCTGCATGATGGGTACGAGCTGGATCTCCATCTGAAGTCCGAAAGACGTCTGGACGATGATGTAAAATGTGGTGGGGCGGAAAATATTCACACCAGCTGTGAGTGAACAAAAAGAGGATTGTAAAACCAGACATAACATACGTTAGCTGTTTCTTTTTTTTTTTTTTTTTCAATTAATTATACAGTTCTTCCATATTTACTCACCTGTAGAGAGAGGAAGCTGCGAATAGATTCGGTTGAGAAAGACCTTTCCGTCAGGCTGGATATTAAACACCTGAAGGGAAAACGTACAATTTACGCATTAGCACACTGTATGTTTGCGCATGTCCGTTAGTCAGAGCGACTGGACTACAAGTACTCTGGTGCCTACATCTATCTCTCAAAATGCACCACACTCTTACATTATACACTATGTAGTTGAAAATCTAGAAGGCAGTATTGAGGAACTAATAGCAAACTAATGTGAACATGTTACTCAAACTAGAAATGAAATAAAGACAATTAAAAAGTAAATAACTAGATAGAAAGCGTAAATGCTACTCACTGTGCTTCCGGCAGACAGAGCCAGGGTCACGGCCTTCAGACATGTTTCAGTGGTCGTCAAACCACAACGCACCAGGTCTCCTACAACCACAAACTCAGCGCCATTGGTTTGCTGAGGGGAAAAAAAAGAACAATAATAACGACGATGAAGTCTGAAAGGTTTAACAGCAGCGCTCCATAATTTTATACTCACTATTTTGCGGCGTTTAGCGTGAAGGAGAAAGTGTCGGTTTTGCGAGAATGTCAGATAGTATAAACTCAAGCATTAAAGACACATTTTAGTTAGGAATTAGTGGAAATCAAGGTCAATACAGATGATGAGAGGATGTTATGAGAGGTATAGGATTCCAGCAAAAGTGGTTTTTGGTACATCAAAAGTATATGAATGTATCTATGCAAATATGATACTTTTAAAACACAAGATATGACACTGAACATGATTATTAGAAAGTAAAAGGTAGTGTTATATGGTTCAGCAAGTTAAAAAAAAATGGACATTGGTAGAACTGAGGATGAGTTCAAAACAAGAGTTTAAAGAAAATTGTGTAAATGGTCTTTTAAGGATATTGTAAAAGACGTAAAGAAACTGGATTTGAATGACAAGAAAGCAAATTTCCAGAGAAAAAAAATCTGGATGACAAGAACGGTGGACAATTACTAAGAGCTGGAACCAAAACAAAGAGCAAGGTAAGCTTCCAAGTAATTTACCCCAAATGATAATAAATACTTTTGTCTGTTGCATGAAAAGAAAATAAGATATTGTTCAGGAAATAGTAAATAACAATGAACGTGTATGTGTTCTTGAGTTAAAGAAGGCATTTTTGAAAACAGTCATAAAAGTCTTTAAGATGTTGTGCAAGTTAAAATGAGGTGAAAATGAACGTCAGTGGTCGAAGAAAATCTTTGATATAAAAGACATTAGGGATGAGAAAAAGAAGGAGCATTTAGGAAAAGGAAAAAAAAAGGGCTCCCGGGGTGGTGCAGTTAATTCAGGTTTGTGAGCATTATGAATAAAATACTCTCGAATAAGAAATATCAAACTGTCGCACTGACCTCAGCCAGAATGTATGTACAGTCACCGTGGAAGTTGTATGTTTTTCCATCAAATGTGGTGATGTGAGATCCTCCCTCTACAGAGCATGTACCTGGACAATCTTTCTCAGTGCAGCTCCACTGGTTCGAGGTACATGTGCTAAACGCAGGGGAAATATGAGGTAAAAAACAATCAAAACACAGACAAAACATATAGACAAACCCCCATGGAAATGATTGGTGCATGACTGGCTAGTGCCACCAATTGAAAGAGACTTTGGCAGCCCTCCAACCCAGAGAACATGATCAATTGTGTTCTCATGATATCCAAATGATAGGGCAAACACTTGAGAGAAGAAATAGGATTCATGTTTGATGTAAAAGCTTATACAATTTCAAAAGATTCCACTACTGAAGGCATTGAGTCTTCCTCACCATTCTTTACAGTTGCTGGTGAAGTTTTGGCCGGTGTGATAGATTTCACCATTGTGAATGCAGGAGCACTGATCCTGTGCAATGCACCCTCGACCTGTCAGATCATCCAGGACCGAACCTGCAAAGCCTGTTCGTCAGCTTATTTGGAAAAACGTTCATTCTAGCTCACTACAAGAAAGTTTGTGTCCCCACACATTAATCGTTTACAGTACATATGATGAGAAGTCAGCACAGTTTGGTACCTGAAGGGCAGAAACAGCCATCGATGCAGTGTTCCTCACACACTTGTCCTCGGTCAGGATTCGAGCAGGTATTAATGCAAGGGTTTCCACACTCCTGATACACCATGTTTGGATAAGGGCATGTTTTGGCTGTAAAACAAAATCGAATCAGATATACAGTATTATGCGTAAAAACAACACAAAATCGTTATCATTAACGTGTCCCATTGGTTCCAATACATTTCATAACAGTAGCTCATTTGGGATTATTCTGCATGTAGTGTAATCGTTGAATTAGACGTACGGCAGAACTGCTCTGTCCTCCACTGGCCTGGCTTTCCTCCAGCGTGCACACACTGGCGTGAATACTCAGAGATGGTGCTGCACAGGCAGAAGTTGCTGGAGTTGCTGCTGCACTGGCACATGTCCGACTCACAGGCTTTGATAAAGTAGTCGAGGGAGATGAGGTCTGTGCAGTCACTGAAAGCCGGGCCTGAGAGCAACTGCTCACATGCTGCCGTCTGTGGAGGAAACAAAATATGTGACAGGTAAGAAAAGAATTCTTTGGGAGAAGAAGAAGAAGTTACATTTAAAGTTTAGCTCAAAAGACAAAAGCAGAATCACAGCGAATATTAAACAAATAGATTGGGGGAAGCAAAACTAGAAAAGGATATAATTATAAATAACAGTATTATAAAATGCTTAATGAACATTTAATTGGACTTGAGCATTATTATTATTATTATTATTATTATTATTATTATTATTATTATTACAGGTCTTACCAGTTTGATGCAGGTGTCGTCTGATGGAGGTGCTGATTCACTGCAGCTCTCGGTGGGAGCATCCATCTTCGCAAATTGGGCGAAGTCCGACGGAGAAATCTCAACGCCTTTTATTTATCGAGGAAAAACAGTTATGATACAGTTATTTGACTGTACTTTATGTATGCCATAAAAACAACAATGTAACACTTTGAAATCTTCCCATCCAAAATTCATCGCTGATCAATTAGTAATTATGTTGTTATAATATGTCATATGCGCATAATTTAACGTTTAATAATGTCGTTGTGAGGAAATGCCAAAACAGATTTCTTGTAAATAGACTATATACAGTTTAGCTTTATACGTTATATAAGTGTTCAGGGTATATAGGTTCGAGTCCTCAATGTCAAATAATGTATACACATTCTGTAAAAATAAATTGTCTTCTTGCCATCCAAAGACTTCTCGTAAAACCAACCATTTCTGATGAACTCGTTGTACAGCTGGACGCCGTTAAAGTCACCACAAAGTCCGCAAGTCTGATTTTTGTACTTGTTGTCCAATTCCACCTGTAGACAAGAGCAGAAAGTGAGAATGTGCGATTTGTGGTAAAAGATGAAGAATGACGTGTCCTGCGTTGATTCAGCGTATAATGGCCCTTAGTCATGGAAGTTGCATAGAAATAAGGAAAGATTCGATCACCTGAAATGACTTTGATATGAATTTGATTCATGAAACTGTCGTATGACATCCAACAAGCGATGATGAATCAGCTTCAGCTGCATGGATGCAATACCCGCCCACTTGTCCCTTATTTACATGTCATTTGCATACACACCCTAATTTACCCTCATATATATATAAACTAACATGAAACTTTTATTGCTTGTACTACTCTATTTACTATACTGAACTACATATCATGTATTTAAGGCAAGTATGATGCATACAGTTTATTATACAGTTTACAATTTTTGAGTAAGTGTATATTTAATATACACTCACCAAGAAAGCATCTTTTCTATTCCACATGGCCACGAGTCCCAGCTTGGCGATGACTTTGATGTAAGTGGGGTTTGTCTCAATGAGGACACCAGAATGGCTGTATGGCAGAGTGACCCTGTGGTGGGTGGGGTGGGGATTGGGGGGGTAGTGGGGTTAAAACAATACAATTGCAGAATTCCTTTTAAAACACCCAGTCTATTTCTGTCAGGGTTAAAGGTCACTCACTCCTGTCCGTCCACGCTGACGGAACCGTTGGAAAGTTCCACCACTGTGCCATCCAGCTTCATAGTGATTTTGCTGATCAGGGGCTCGCCATTGACGACCTGCCGCCTCAGCTGAACGTTGAAGTCCTCGTAGCTGCTTGAACACTGTGACGTCAGGATGTAGTTACACGTAGACAGGAGCTGGAAAAAGTCTCCATCGTAGGTCTTGAAGTTGGAATTGCCCCAGGTGCTGCAGACTCGTTCGTTATGAGCCGGACTCAGTCCTGTTGTTTAGAGGCACAAGAGACTTAATTAAAAAATGACCGTTGTACTAACTGACCTGTATAAAATATAACCATCTACGTTGTCCAGTCAAAATTCCTGGAATTCTGATCCTAATGTACTTAAGCAATCAAGAAAGAATACCAGTCCCAATCAGGCAGTCTATAAATGTACACCTAATACATACAATAAACTCTGCGTTATTATTGGTTCAGTTACCTTTATCCAGATTGCATGAGCACAACCTACATCTGAGAAAATCTACTGCTCTCATTTAGATTTGTTAGGTTAAAACTTTGTACTTCGCTAATTAATTTAACACGTTTCGTTTTTGAATGGTCAAGTTCAAGCATGTCAGATAAACGTAATGAAACAACAAAATCCGTTTTTACGTTGAGATCAGGTCTAATGCAGCTGTAAGTCCACACACAGGCTTTTTCCAATGGAGTACATCACACTGATTTAACATTTTTTTCTGTTTAGAACTTTACAGTTTAACCAAATATTATTAAACCCACAGTATATCGGGACACTTTTACTAACTGCACGCTTAATAGTCTTGCTCCATTGGCAGATCATTTTGCTAATTTTAAGTATTTATTTCTGGAAAGAAAGTCAAATTTGAAGCTTGCAAAAGTTATTGTTTAATAATTTTAGATTTGGTTTGTTGTAACCGTATAATAGAAAATACTAGATAAATTAGAATATATTCACAATATTTTCACTTGCTAAGATGTCATTTTTTTCCCAGTGTCCTTGGTTTCTGTTACTATGGCATACATTCTGATCCTATCAAAGCCACTTTCCTTATATGGTCAAAATTTCCTGTTCTCATTAACCTCTTACTGTGGTACTTATGGACTCAGTTATTTTTCATTATGACTTTGTTTGTCTATTAAAACATATGGCCCTTCTCCCTAAGAAAGGAAATCCTTAAAACCTAGAAGTGCATAACTACAGATTAGAATTTTTTTATTTTTTTTTTTACTTGAAATCATGCATTTCCTGACTCCAGTTTGGGGAAAACCTTAGCTAGAAGGCCTTGATATTTTCTCTCTTCCTGAGTCGGATCAGAACCGTTTTTGAATTTCAATTCATTTTAAAAGAAAAACTGAGTTCACTTTCTCAAATAAAAGTAAAATCTATACTAAATTTAGAGAAAATGTACCATTGTGAGTCTACCTGTTTCAATAGTGCATATATCTTTAAACAATATCTATAGCTAACATTTCTTTTGATTTCTCTGTGCATGCGTTTGTTGATGAGACTCACCAGAGATGGTCCTGGTCAGTGGTGGAAGGTTGACTGGTCCATTTGCTGTTGAAGAGAAGGGAGAGTTGGTGTGATGGTCATGCATTCAGATATATAGTTTTAATAATCCTTCATTTAAAGCGTCTATTAATTATATGTGCTTCAGGTTTTGCTATAGAAGCGGCAGAACTGACTTTCCGTAGCCAAACTGCATCACAGTGGGGGGACGCCTCTTCAAGTTTTACTGTATAACAACATTACTTTAGCATTTATTTTAAACAATTACAAATAAAGTAGAATATCTTCATCTAAGTGATGATTATATTGAAGGAAATGATCCATCAAACCACCTTCCAATGCTCAAGGATTCCCATGTGTGTGTCTCTGTGTGTGTGTGTGTGTGTGTGTGTGTGCGCGCTAAGAGATGGAGCTAGTTCAGAACGGGGTCATTTTGCAGAACATACAGGATAAAAATACAATTAAAATTCTTTTTGTACCTGATTGAGTGGAACTTATTCCAACAGCGAGTATGATCCAGCTGAGAGTCCATTTCCGATTGTCTTTGTACTTCCCCATGGCTGATCTGTGGATACCCTGAAGGCCCACAGTCGTTTGTGAGAGAAGTTTTTACCTTATCTGTAGCTTTTATACCACCTTCTATTGTATGACTGCCAAGGAGGGGCCATGGCCTGGCCCTTTATCAACATTATACTGGCCAGTCAGCTCCTTACTTAATCACAATTTCAATGGCATGCAGCCTGATGATTGATGATTGCTTTTTACTCCAGTATATAAATATATATATATTAACTTCAAAATAAGAAGAAGCAATGCTTTCATTGATATAGCACCTTTCCAAAGCATGCGTGCTTATTTTTAAACAATGGCATGAAATTAATCTAACAAATTGTGTATCTGACGTCATCATTTTGCATTTCTTATATTCCTTCCACTGAATATTAAATATTCACATTTACGTATTCATCGGTTTCCATGATTTTGCTGTATTTGTCAAATTGATCTTGACTCATACGCCTTACGTTCATGCTTCTGCAGGCGTGGACCAGTGTACCGAAGATTAGAAATCCATCATGCTGTATTCACCTCCCACTTTTGTCTTTCTTATCTCTCTTATCTCTAACCCACAATATTAAACAAATGGAAGGTGAATACAAAGCGACATTGCTCTGTCACGTACAAAAGTATGTTTCCTATCAGTGTGCTGTCAGCGGTGTAATATACAAGCTTTCAATTAGACGACTCCACCAACAAACGCCAACAACCAAAGGGTTCCGTCAGCACCATGAGCAGCATCACTTATAGCTAAACTGCTGATATGCAATCTACTTTGGTGCTATTATATTGCATTTGTTTTAAAGTCACGCTCAACAAATGTCTATTATTTATTTATTTGTTTATTTGTTTATTTGTTTATTTATTTATTTATTTATTTATATACTTATTTTTAAAACAAGTTGATTTACAGAATGACTCAAATAGATTGCATTGATTCATTGTTCCAGTGTGATTTAACCAGCATCCAATCCAAGCACAGAATAGAACAGTTGAGGGTTAAAGGCCAAAAAGATTTGACCTTTTCAGTGAGCCACTGAACCACCACTGCCAACATTACATTACAACAATAATAAGATGGGTGACAAAGCCAACATATAGTGTTTCAGTTGATGTTGGGTCCCCATGACCCACCATAAAAGTCATTCCCTCAATTGGTGTTTTGATTATGGTGGTGCTGTCTAACACATCTTTCCAAAACCTTCTATTGATGTCCAATGGTGTTGAGTTCTGGAGAGTGTAAAGGTCACAGTATATAATTGTCATCATTTGTATAGTCGTCAAATCATTCAGTGAGCCCTCGTGCCGAGTGGATGGGTGGGGTGGGTGGAGGGATAGGGGTGCCGGTGGGGGTGGATTGCCATTCTGGAAACCACTCCCATCAGGATAGAAATGTTTCATCATGGTATAAAAGGAGATCAGTCGGAATAACTTTGATTTGGTTTGACCCGTCCCTCTAAGTGGGCCGAGTTCAGTATATATGGTGTCTGTGAAAGCTGTTTTCAAACCAGTCCAAGAAATTAGAACATGATAGTTTAGGGTTTCCTTAAAGAGAAGTGCATGGCACATTGTGTATAAATGAAATCTTCCTAGGGCTTGAATACCATGAAAAAAAGCCTTTATTAATACCAGCCCCACCCAATATCCATCCTTGGTAAGTATTTGAACTGAAATAAAAAAAAAAGCGAAATAAACATATGGCAAAAATGCTCCAGTAGTACGCCCACACCAGATACATACAGATAAACATACAGATAAAAGTTTGGCACACTAAATAAATACAGATACAAACGCTACAGAGATAATGGCAGGGCGTTACACCCAGAAGTGGCTGCTACATTTACTTCATTATAATTACTTGAGTAACTTTAAAAAAATATATATATATATTTAAGAGAAGGGTTAACTGGTCTATATACATATACTCTTAATCAAGTTCATTTTTAATCACAGAAATGTATTTTTACTTCACTGCATTCGGTAGCGTTCCTCCATTACTGTTAAATGTTAATGAATATACTGTATATGTCGTTTTAATCATTTGTTTAAATCACGTATAATGAGGTAGCTAGTTTCGCGATGCGCTGCAGTGGTCTGAATGGGGACGCAACAACCGTTCACTTTTTTAGCGGGCTCAGCCCTGGAAGATAATGGCCGAAGAGGGGGAAGAAGTGAGCAGGGAAGCAGGACACACACACACACACACACACACACACACACACACACACACACTCTACACACACTTTCACTTCTGTTCTGTTCCATAGTCTGTTCTTGTCTTCTCTGTTGTCTTGAGACAGTGAGATTTTGTGTTGAGAATGGCAGGTTGTGTGTTTTTGTACCCATCATAGGACTGGGATCTGCTGCTTCATCTTGAACTCAGCTGTTATATCATATAAACGGAACAGAACAGACTTTCACGAACTTACAGTTCTCCATGTGGTCCGAGATTCAGGATTTTCCCCTCATTTTAATCAGATCGTCTTCTCATCGGATACTTTATTACTCTTATTCAAGTACTTGTTAGCATTATTATTATTTTTACTGTTACTTGAGTAATTATTTTTATAAGTAGTTTTACTTGTACTTGAGTAAAAATGTTTGGCTCCTCTACCCATCTCTGGTTACACCACTATATTCTATCTTAATGTTCAGCTGACAGTTCTCTCTGACACCGGCTATCAGAGTTTCCCCCCCGACCCCTGTGAATTCCAGATGTGTGGCATTCAACCCTAGGGCTCACTTATTTGTTCATTTTTTTTTGTACATGTCGCTGTCCCTGGTGCTGCAACGGCGGCACTTTGGCATTTACATTTGACATTTTATGGCATTTGGCAGACACCCTTATCCAGAGTGACTTACATTTATCTCATTTATACAACTGAGCAATTTTTTAGGATTAAGGGCCTTGCCCAAGGGCCCAACAGTGGTAGCTTGTCAGTGCTGGGACTTGAACTCCTGACCTTCTGGTCAGTAATCCAGAGCCTTTAACCACACTACTGCACTTGATACTTACCAGTTCCATTTACCAAGTCAGTGTGAGTACTGTACTGAAAATAATCCACCACTCAAATAATATCAGGTCTACAATGGTCCTACACTCTTAAGGGTTCTTTGACTTGATCTTCTTGGTGAATCTTAAGTCAGAACATTTCCCTAACTTATAGGGTTCCAAGAAGAATCAATTTTGGATGCTCAGAAAGTGTTCTAAGGGTGTCTTTTTCACTGAAGGGTTGGGATAGAAAAGGACTGGCAGTAATTGTGTACCCCCAATGTGACCTAATGCATATGACTGTTTGTTTTAAGTGGCAAAAATTGCCTAAATGCTCAGTGTGTGTACACCATATACATGGCAACCCACAAGCATGTTTCTTTCCCTCAGACATGTGCGTTTCCCTCAGGAAAATGTGAAAAAGCACTGAATACCCTTTAATTACAATCTGTAGGGCAAAAAGTGGGTCATTTGCAATATAATGGCATATCAGCATATCTTCCATACCAGTTACTTGTTGTGACACTGGTTTCTGCAATCGATTATGACATTTATCACAACAAATTCATCTCTATATTTTTTTATTCAAGCTTTTTAATGGCAAAATGGCAGTAGATTAAAAATAGATGGCACAGTGGAGTGGCAGGTTGCTTCGCTGCCTCACATTTTCAGGGTCCCTGGTTCAGTCCTGAGCTCAGGTTACTGTCTGCATGGAGGTGGCTACGCTAAATTGCCCTAGCCAGGATGGGTTAGGGTTAGGGTCCAGGATGGACTCTGGATCCACCACAACCTTGAAGTTGAATGAATGTGTAAATTAAAAACCGTGGATCTCTTGCAAGCACGTATTGCAGCAGCTTCGAGTCGTGCTTTGCACTGTGTTTCCTCACAGTTTAATTTAAGCTATATTAGCTGCTGATTAAGATTCAAATGGACTACAATGTCCTGTTTATGAAATTTACATTTCTGAATGGTTCACCTGAAGCGCTATCGCCCATACCAGGCACTCTATAAAACCTGTTTAACTAAAAAAACCTGTTTAGCCTGGCCTAGACATTTTTTGGGGGGGTCTTCTATATTTTTTGAATCTTCATACAGCCTCTCAGAGATTGTACAAGGATAATTGATTCTCACAATCATTGGCCAACATCAATGATATATCCATCTACAGTAGATTTACAGTTGCGAAAAGTGATTTATGCTTGATAGCTTGCCATAATTTGACTGTTTTTCAGTACTGAGCTTATGTCCGGAGATGAATAATAATTTTGCTATGAAACATTTGTATGTTGACATAGGAAGAAACGTGTTTCGAGGTGTGGCATCCAAACAGGGTACCTAGTGTTTATCTTAACAATAGCACACCCTGATGCGTACGTGTGAACGCGATGTGACTCACAAACAAACACACACTTCACGTCAGATTAAAACACACATCTAACACATTAAAAACACACATTTGTCAACACATTTGGAAAAGGCTTTAACATTTTACACTATTGAATCTTGTACATCATTTAAATGAACAGCTGATGAGACGCAGACTAACAAATGATAACCCCACCCCCAAACATTACCTCAGCTTGATCGTTTTCATGCTAAATGAGTCGTACTAATTGCCACAAGTTTGCAGCTATGGGACCATGTTGATGAAACACCTTCTGAGTGATGGTCAATTTTGAATTCATATTTTATGCAGTAAACAAATAGAAGAAAAAGAGCGAGGTTCTAGACGTGTATCGTAACATGATGTGTTGCTTGTCACTATTGAGAGTTTGTGTGTGTGTGTGTGTGTGTGTGTGTGATACGATATGAAATTAGTGACAGACGTTAGGAGAACACACCTTGATGCGTATTTGTGAATGTGATATGAGTCAAAACAAACTGACCGTTTAGAGGTTAGAAGACATTACAGTTTGTACCCAGGCATTGAAAAGAAATAAAAATCGAATGTACACAATGTTCTTGTTAAATGTATTTGATGTGTATACTTGGTTTTACACTGTAGCTATGTAGCTACAATTAAAATGGGGAGCTAACATTCTTCCATTACGCTAACATTCTTACATTCATTCATTCATACATCTTAAGTAGCCACTTGGCCCACTTGGTGGATCTGGATATGATGCCACTCCATACATCATAAAAACATTTATACACTCATTCACACCTAGGCGCAATTTAGCGTAGCCAGTTCACCAGTATGGTTTCCAAAACCACTATTCAGCAGCTTGTAAAAAAAATTACTTGTTTTGTTTATATTACACTTGAATGGCATTGTATAGTTTTTGTGTGTACTTACAAATGAAAATATTCAATTCGGGGTGGCATGTTTTAAGCATTATTTCAGTGGGTTTTGCGCTATAGGACAGCATTTGCACTCGAAGAAGACGGGGGTCTGTGCAAGTGGGAACATATAATGTAGTTTTAATTTTTTTTTTTTTTTTTTAAACTGGGTGTGGGGAAGGAGTAGTTGTTATTGTAATTCGTGAGGGTTAATTTTACGCAAGTTTGATCAAAATTAGCCCCACCTGCTTCACGCTGAACAAGGAGAAATTGAGGTGAAATACATGCAGATGTTGTTAATTCGCCAAATATTCACATTTAACATTAACCTGATCAGAAATCAATAATTGATTTAGGCTTCCTGGTTATACAGGTACAAACTCATCTGCATCTTAGGCTCGCCACTTCTTACTGTTTAAAATGGACAACATATCAAATCAGTATGTCTTTCAAGGTTTTTACTCAGCCAAGTAATGGTAAATGGTCTGCACTTATATGGCATTTTTTTAAGCTTAGCGGTTCCAAATGGGTGTCTCATTCACCTATTCATACACCAATGGTAGCAGAGCTAGCTGAACTGGGGTTCAGTGTCTTGCCCAAGGACACTTCGGCACGTGGAGTCATGTGGGCCAAGAATCGAACCGCTCACCCTATGATTAGCGGTCAACCTGCTCTACGACCTGAGCCACAGCCGCCCAAGTACTTTCCAGTGTCTTGTCATAGTGTCAGCCATAAAATTAAAACCACCCGCCTAATATTGTGTAGATCCTCCTCTCCTTGTGCTGCCAAAGCAGCTCTGACCTGTTGAGGCATGGACTCCACAAGACCTCTGAAGGTGTGCTGTGGTATCTGATACCAAGACGTTAGCAGCAAATCCTTTAAGTCCTGTAAGTTGCGAGGTGGGGCCTCCATGGACTGGACTTCAGCATGTCCCACAGATGCTCGATCGGATTGAGATCTGGGGAATTTGGAGGTCGAGTCAACACTTTGAACTCTTTATCATGTTCCTCAAACCATTCCTGAAATATTTTTGCAGTGTGGCAGGGCACATTATCCTGCTGAAAGAAGCCACTGCCTTTAGGGAATACCATTAGGGGTTCATTGCCCAGAGCATCACACTTCCTCTGCCAGCTTGCCTTCTTCCCATAGTGCATCCTGGTGCCATCTCTTCCCCAGGTAAGCAATGCACATGCATCCAGCTATCCACATGTTGTAAAAGAAAACATAATTCACCAGACCAGCCCACCTTCTTCTATTACTCCATGGTCCAGTTCTGATCCTCACGTGCCCATTGTAGGAGATTTTGGTGGTGGACAGGGGTCAACATGGACACTCTGACCGGTCTGCAGCTACACAGCTCCATATGCAGCAAGCTGTGATGCTCTGTGTGTTCTGACACTTCTCTATCAGAACCAGCATGAACTTTTTCGGCAGTTTGTGCTACAGTAGATCTTCTGTGGGATTGAACCAGACGGGTTAGCGTTCGCTCCCCATGTGCATCAACGAGCCTTGAGAGTCCATGACTCTGTCGCCAGTTCACCAGTTCTCCTTCCTTGGACCACATTTTTCAGGTACTAACCACTACATACCTGGAACACCCCACAAGACCTGCTGTTTTGGAGATGCTCTGACCCAGTCGTCTAACCATCACAATCCGGCCCTTGTCAAAGTCGCTCAGATCATCACTCTTGCCCATTTTTCCTGCTCCCAACACGTCAACTTCGAGAACTGTCTGTTCACTCTCTGTCTAATAAATATATCCCACCCCCTGTCAGGTGCCACTGTAACGATATAATCAATGTTATTCACTTCACCTGTCAGTGGATTTAATGTTATTTAATGTTATGATTGGTGTACATTTGCTATAATCTTAAAAACGTATCTCCACTCATCCAATATTCTTTATCAGTTCAGGAGATCATCTCAGTCTGCCTCTTTCTTATTTCTGACTAGCAGCTTTATTGAATTGAGTGACAGATCAAGGCATGGTGCCAGTAATGTAATATTAGCCTTAGCTGACTTGTACCTGGCACATCCTGGATCCACATTACCTCATGTATACACTGAGACAGTGGATTTATTGATAATCCTTCATGAACTTTAATAAAAAAAGACATATGAAAACAAAATGTCACACCTTCGGACTCTCCTAACCTCAACTTGAGCGTCCAGTGTTTAACATAAGTGGACATATGCTCACATGAAGAAATTATTGGCTTATGTATATATACTTTTATATTACTTGTGTGTATATATTATTATCCTTGCTCTATTATAGACTGCCCAGCTATTCCTAGGTAACAATAACACTTACAAATTCACTAAAGGTACACTTTCGGTATCCCGTGTGCACTGTACTGGCACAACGTGTGGTGTGGTGTACTCTGGTGTATTCCAGTTCCTCTTTGAAAACAAATCAGTTACAAATCTGCAGACAATAAGTGCATATAATTACAATATTTACTCAATTGTTCCATTTATACAGCACAAATGGTAGATATTCTGCCATGTTAAGAAGAAAAGAAATCGCTAACTGCTGATTGATGGCATCTGGGATATGGGGTGAAATGCGTGAATATGATATTTTGCCTATCTATTTTTTTCTTAAAATGGGTCATTTGAACTAAAGTAGAATATTTGTGTTAAACTACGAGGCTATCAGTGTTGTTCTAGGCATAATGCATTGTAATATCTTTAATTGGAAAATGATTGCTGCTCTAGATAAACATGGTATTGAGGTTTTCAGCAAACACACCTGAGTACACATTCTCACCCATTACTGAGTACACAGTCTAACTAAGGGCTTTACTCTTGCTAATTGGTTTGTTTCAGAGTGGCATTATTTCGTATTTGGCCGTAAAGGCTTTGAAAATCCTATAGTAAAACAAGATAAAAACAAAAAGTAATCTGACCCCAATTGCACAATGCTAGGTGTTACTCGGTATAAAATGTAGGGATGCCCTGATTACATTTTTACACTTTTGATAAAATACTGATATCAGATGACCGTGCGTCAGATGATACCTGATACTGACTTTGCACAGTCAAACTGAATCAGTTTACAGGAAGAGGACGTGTCAGATTAAATAAGTAAGTGAAATGGCTCATTGTGTAAATATACAGTATCTCACAAAAGTGAGTACACACCTCACATTTTTGTAAATATTTGATTATATCAAATGAGTGAGTGTACAGCTTGTGTAACAGTGTAAATTTGCTGTCCCCTCAAAATAACTCAACACACAGCCATTAATGTCTA
>JANDJT010000002.1:29055253-29072742 GCA_024331685.1 Stegophilus panzeri | reverse complement strand
ACACACACAAGCACAGGTACACAGTCAGTAAGGAAGTGGACCTGACCCTCTTCCTGTCTTCTTTCCTGCACAGATGTACCGGCTGACGCTGAGGACTAGTCGAGACACCGTGTCTCAGAGGCTGTGCGAGCTGCTTTCAGAACAGTTCTGATCACCACTGTATCCCATCAGGACGGCCACTCGTCCTCTCTCTCTCTCTCTCTCTCTCTCTCTCTCTCTCTCTCTCGCGCGCTTTCCCTGATGCACTCCTAACGGTCTGATGTAGCTCATTTCACATCTATCCTTATATACATCGATGTTAACTCTGTGTACAGTGTAAATGTCCCGATGAAACGTTTATTTTTTACTCCCATACTTAAGTGACCTTTTCTCCTCTACATTTACGCTTGGCTAATCCCTAAATCAGGCCTTTCCGATATACTGTATACAAGGCTTTTTCTTGCTTTTTTTTTTTGTTTGTTTGTTGTTTTTTTTTTTTTTTTTTTTTACAAAACAATTATTTCTACCATTTTGTTACACACCAAATGCAGACAGAAAAATATGTATTAAAGGGAGGGGAAGTGAGTAACGTAGCTGGACAGAAGTCCGTCCTGCCCTGCCTGAGGTGAAACAAGTGCCTTGGACTGTAGTACAGCTGGGACTCTCGAGTGTTCTGGGGAGGAAAGATTTCAGTATTTCGTCGATCTCGTTCTAGAATAAATCAATTCTCAGGGGACGGCAGCCTAACTCCTCTTCAGAAGCCTCAGCAGCAGATCCACAAACAAATCAGTAGCAAGTGCTTTGAAAGTGTTTGACTTTTTCCTTTTTAAAATAACGTCATGGCTTGGCCACTGCCAGTTCCCCACGTGCCTTCAACTTGTGTGTGTGTGTGTGTGTGTGTTCCTTCAGACTGTTGCTGTGTGACCGTGTTTCTGTTGTCCGTGTCTGAGAGCATGCTCTGTTCCCACCTTTCAGATGGGGTTTTTTTTGCCAATTAAACTACAATGTGACGCTCATCTCACTAATCTGCTGGGTTTGTTTGTTTTGTTTTTTTTAATTCCCAAGATACTCTGGCGAAAGTTAAATATACACCCTGTACACCACAGGTTTAGTAAACCAGACAAGAAGACAAAGGTATTTGTTGTCTGAAATTTGCTTCTTTAGGTTTGCACTGGAGGTACTAATGTGGCCAAGTAAAGGATGCTTATAGATGCCAATTTAGGACTCTATAAACGGTTTATATATATAAAAATGGACAAAAAGATCCCATATAACTTTAAAAAAAAAAAAAAACATACACACACTAAAATAGCTTTCTTCCACAGCGGATAGTTTGGTTTCACTGGGCACGAGCCTCAGAATCAGATCCGAAGGTAAGTTCCTTTAACACTTCTGAATTTCCATCTGTTTGTCCTCCATTACTTTATCATTAGTGGTATATCAAGACCCCAGCATTAGAACCGGGTCTGGTTCTGCAAAGTACTCAATAAAACTTACAGCTCATTTCCTTATAAAACTGCACTAATTCTACCTTCTTATTTTTTAAGCAAAGGGTCATCACACCAAATATTGGAAATAAAGTTTCATGTATTACTGTTTACTGCTCTTTATAGCATTTTATTTAAATGGAGAAACATTTAATTTCATTACTTTTGAAGGTATCTTTGCTCTACAGCATTTCTTTGCATGTGCCTAAGACGTTTGCACAGTACTGTATGACAATAATAATAATAATAATAATAAGCGTGTGTGAAATCTTCCATCAGCCGAGGCGTTTGTTTAAGGCTTACGGCTATAAAAAATAAACAATTTTAACTCGACTGTATATTCCAGATATAAAAGCGCTGTAATCCATGCAGATTATATGAACTGAAGGCGAGGTTTCCGTTGCTTTGTCGTCTTTGTGCATAAATTCACTGGAGCATGAGTAGGCCATGAACGTCCTGTCCGTCCCTGAATTTACGGGATAATCACGAATACCAAATTTCTTCTGTAAACACGTACGAATTGTTCAAGGTTGATTAATGAGGCCCAGCGCTAGGCCAACAGGCTTTCCCTATAAAACCCTGCCCAACTTTAACATGCAATCTGCCTTTTGATTGGCTTAGAAATTTCAACCCCACTCACCCCTCCCTAGCCCAGCCTTTGTAGACTCCTTTGATCTTTAAATGTTCGCTATTTCTGCTAAATGAAATAAAACGCCGCCTTATGATCATAGGAAAGCGTAAACACAGCACCCAGCCAACCATTTTATTACTTCATGTGGAAAATAAGACAGGGGGAGCACTCGTCTTGATTAATGAGCCTCCTTCCATCCTGATTAGACCACTCGCCCACTTGACACACACTTCTCTAAGCTCTTCACACATAATACATTGTGCTCAGTCTCTCTACAAGAACCGCAGTGAGTGTACTAAATAATGTCCGTTATGAAGGGTTGGGAGTTATTTTGAGTTATTGTTTCTGCTTCTTCCTGCATTCATTCATGTTGCATAACTGCTTTATCCTGGTCAGGGTCACAGTGGATCCGGAGCTTATGAGGTGGGAATACATCCTGGATGTGAGCCAGTTCATCACAGACCACCATGCACACACATTCACACCTAGGGGCAAGTTAGCAGAACCAGTTCGCCTTCCGGCCATGTTTATTTGGCGGAAAGTGGAGAACCAGGGAAAAAAACCTGAGCTCAGGATCGAACTGGAGACCCCGGAGCTCTGAGATAGCCACGCTGACCTTTGCACCACTGTGCTACCCAACAGTACTACTTGTCTCCCTATGACTCTTTAGCTGTAGGGGAAACAAAGCTAGCAGACTAATTCCTGCATTAATGAATCTGAATCCCAGTCAGTCTGACAGACAGTATCTAATCAGGAGTTTAATCTAATTTCATGCGAGAGCAGTGCTGCGTTAATAAAGTGATTATGAATGTGAGTCTTGGATATCTCATAAATGTAATCAACACTTAATGGGCTGTTATAGGGCGTGATGTCAGGTGTCGCAAAGGACAAGTGTAATTAGAATGTAAACAAGACTAGATTGGCGTGATGAACCCATAATGCCCGTTTAAGACTGCTCACTTACAGGCCAGAGACACAGCCATGCTCGGAAATGTAGAGGGCCATTAGAGGAATATTTACATCAACATTTCCCCTTACCCCAACTGATAAAGATCAGCCTACGTATTTTGCTTTTATTTAGCATTCGAGGCTAATGTGGCTAACAAGTAAATAATGGGGATCTAATGTACGTATTGGAACAGCAAGGCCACTTCTATTGTTTTCGCTATACATAGAAGACATTCGGGTTTGACGTCCAAAGCTGAATGAGACGACAGAATTTCAGCTTTCATATGCTCATAATTATATTTAGACGTGTGTGAAACAACTTGGAACATGGCACCTTTTATTTGAACTCACCCATCTCTCCCCCCCAAAGTGATCAATAATATTGGAACATGTGACTGCTCGGTGTTTCTTGCTGCCCAGGTGTGCCTGTTAAATTGATTGTTTAAAGAATTTAATAGCTCTGAATGTCTACTCTTGGTTTGAGCCCTAGGTTTCGCCTGAGAAGACTGCATTTGTTGTTAAAAAGGATAAACCAACATGATGACCAGAGAGCTGTTTATCGGTGAAAAGCGAGGGAAAATCAATCAGAGCCAATACAACAACTTGGAATGTCCTGAAAAAGAAAGAAACCACTGGTGTACTAACAACCAGACACATCTTTGTTCACTCATCTTTTGATCTCAAACCCAAATGGCGTCAGTGTATAGTGAAAACAATAGTATTGGCCTTGCTCTTCCAGTACTTTCTGAGGGGACTGTATGCATGGTGTATATATCATTTTCACCTAATCTTTAAGGTTTATCAGTGTAAATGGGCCGTGCTCACATTAATGAATAGAGACGCTTTGTTGTAAAATTTTGTATTATGTTAGATAATTCCTTATTCTATTACAGTGGAAAACAACATTAGGTTAATTACGCTCTGCGTGAAAGGTTTGTCCCCCGATTCAGCCTGAATGAGCGTTTTCTTTTCAGTCATTATGGGGTATATACAGCACACTGCTCTTCAGTGACTAAACACAAAGGCTTTTCTATGAGCAATGAGTCACTCTGGAATTTACTGAGAAGCAACATCAACACTCTCAGGCTTATGCTTTACTGATCATGTGGCAGGTTTGCCATTACACTCCATAAACATAAAGCCTGCACAGATTCAGTTATAAACGTAATCCCTTGCTCATTTTTGCCCTTTACATTAACAAAATATCTGAGCAACCGCCTCTAAATGTTTTCAGTATACAGGATAATGGGCACTTTTTTATTTATTTATGTATTCACTCGGCTAAATCTTTAATATTTGTCACTTTGTGAGTCTGTAGTTACTGACTGTGCGTGTCAGTCCTCCTCTACCCTGTCCATTAATCAGAGAGACCACCACTGAGCAGATATTTGGGTGGTGGACCATTTTAGCACAGCAGGACTCTGTTAGTGTTTATTCGATTTATGATTTTAACAACAGTCACAAACGCAACTTTAAAGACTATCCGGAATTAGGTTTACATTTAGATCTGTAATGAGTAAGGCAGAGGAGACAGTGGCAGGGGAGAACTCCCTGAGATGGCATGAAGAAGAAACCTTGAGAGGAACCAGACTCATAAGGGAACCCATCCTAGTACTTTACAGTGTAAAGAACCATTAAAATGGTCCACTACCAGAAAGGTTGTGTGCTGATTGGTGGTAATCTCCTGTAGAGGACAGGGTCAAGGGGGATGACAACAGATGGCCTACGGTCTGTAATTGTGTACCTGTGCAGGCCTCTACAAAGCATGGACAAAACAAAGGAGTCACCTCTTGATGAGGACCTTGACTAAAGCACAAAGCTTCATGGGTGAGTTCTAAATACATTAACTTCTAAATATCATATTTCAGCTATAAAAGAGGTCTGACAATTAACTCCATTGAACACCATGTCTGATGAGACAACTTTCACCTGATTTCCTCCATCTGGACGGACTTATGTTTGGATGAAGCCAAAGAATACCTTCAACCCACACTATCTGCTGCCAACTGTTCAGTCCAGCAGGCGATGCAGAATGGTATGGACTGACCTCTCATGCTTTGGATAATTATGTAACAGGACTAGGTGCATACTATGGTTCATTCCTGATGATAATGCTTCTATACATACTTCTAAAATTATTCAAGAGTGGCTGTAATGAAGTTCCGAACCTTTACATGATGTTCTAGAGCACAGGCTGCCCAGTAGATATCCAGCTTCTTCATTCGTCAAAGAAATGGAAGATCAACTTCTTTGATGATTGATCTCAATATCCCATTCAGGGCAGCGTCCCAAGACAGACGAAAGCTGTTCTGAAGTGAAAGGGTGGTCCTACTTCTTATTAGATCCTTGATATTTCATTTATTTGGGTTTTTTTTCCCCCAGTTGCTTATGCACTGCCACAAAATGCACACAGGTAGTGGGCTGATCTTTATAACAGACAGCACCAGGATGCACTTTGGGAAGAAGGCAAGCCTGCTGAGGTGGTGTGATGCTCTGGGTAATGTTCTGCTGAGAAACCTGGCTTGTTTCAGCAGGATAATGCTCCCTGCCACACTGCAAAAATGGTTTAGGAACTGTTTGAGGAACATGACAAAGTTCAAGGTGTAGACTCGACCTCCAAATTCCCCAGATCTCAATCCGAACGAGCGTCTGTGGGACGTGCTGGACTGATAGCTGCATTAAAATCCACCAGTGTATCGGGTCATTAAGATGTAAATACCACCTGCGAGTTGCTGATGTTCCTCTGTGATCAGCACGTTTTTATTAGGTGATGCTAAAATCTGATGTAGACCAATTACAGTAAGATTTGATTTCACCCATTTGCTTTTGACACGTTTATAAACACCTCACAGTGTAGGTGTGAATTAAACCAATCTCCTTTAATCTCATGCTATTTTTTTTCACAGTCAGGATTCTGTCTTTTCACTTCCAAGTCCAAAATCAAATTATACTTGTGCATTTTATTTACACATAAAACAAAACAAAAAAAAGAGCTAAAAGCATATAGAAATGTTGCTCAAGGCACCAAAGTACTGTACAGCAGGAGCCCAAATTAATGACCTGAACGTCTCATAGACCAGAACATTGTCCGTTATATGGCTTTTATAAAACATTTATTCAATATTATGCTTTTAAGGGTTCTTTGGTTAGCCCATCCCGGGGAACCCTTAAAGCTTCTATGTAGAACCCTACAGCAGTGTTTTCAGGTAGAACCCTTTCTTGAAAGCCAAAAAGCAATGAATTAGCCAATGAATCCTTAAAGATGCCTTGCAGTGATATAATCTCAGCTAAATAAATGATAATTAAACAGTCATTTTGATGGTGTAATTATTTTCGTGCTTCATTCAGCCCAGTTGTGATAAAGCCTCTCAAACATTTATGAGCAAAATGCATTAACATTTCTGTCACGGACATTAAATAATGGATGTCATGCTATTTTTCCCCCGCCCAAAGCGCCTTTTTTATGATTGATGAACATTTTTATGTTCATCATTAACGATTAAAGTAGATATATTTTGGTTCCACCTTTTGCACAAGAGTGTTTCCCAAACCAGGTTTTAAGGTACTTTTTTTTTTTTTTTTTGCTCCATCCCAGCTCCTAATACACCTAAAACCAAGCAATCCACAACACTACATAATGGTACGGATGTGAAAGCTGAAAAGAGCAGAAACATGCACCAGAGATCAGAGAATTGTTCCTCAAGGCACGAAAGTTAGAACAGTCATTCACAAAAGATGTGTTTCTGAATACTGTCCAGTGAATGTGTGGTGAACGTCTGCGAGTTGGTTATAGTTTAATATAATCATATTAACTGTATAATTACTTCTACTTTAGTGCCACCCATCACTTCAATGTCTCCAGCTTGTCTTAGCCTACAACACTTACTTATGACTAAAAGGCATTAACGAAAAGACGTCGTTTTTTGACCAAGCTTCCCACTTCTCAGTCGGGCAGCAGGTCTCTGAAGGAACTGAAGCTGAAACTACGGCCTGTGGATCCCAGAGCCGCGTTGGAGTGAATTCTGGGAATTTTCTCCATCAGTCTGGAGACGCCACGTCTTCTGAAGGAAGGAGGCGATTTGTCCATTTGCTGCACTATTTCTGCGTAGAGCGCATGGAACACGCTGGCGGTTTCTTCCCAACCGTCACGAACAGAAATCTCACGCAGAGGAAGTTTGAGGCCGAGCGATAAACTCTCGCCCTCCTCTACCGACACCATCCTGTCAAACTCCAGGTCTTTTTTATTAGCCACGATGATGACCGGTGGAGAATCAGGACAGCTTCTTCTGCCGTGGATGTGATTCACCAGGAAGCACAGGCGCATGACTTCATCGAAACTGCAGCGGTCAGTGACGGAGTAAACTACGAGGAAGCCGTCGGCCCATTTAATTTTCTCTTCCATCAGCAGCGTGTCTTCCTCCTGCACGGGAACATGACAGGAATAATTATCGGGTTATTATGTACTGATCACTGACATTGATCATGTATTTCGATGTTTATCGTGTAGATTTCATTTACATAGTTGCAGTTTTCGGCACATCTTGCCTTTTCTATGGTTTTACTATTTTACAGCTTTTGAAGTACTGTGCATGTGTGCCTTGACCACAGTCTTGTAGTGAACAGGGACACAACCTAGTGTACAAGTCTTTCCTTGCCAAGACAAAGCCTCTCCTTCAACAACGCTTTTGTCAGGCATTCTTTTGGCCACACATGGTAATTAGTGGCTCGATGCTGACTTGGCAGAGGATCTCAGAGCTACAGTGGTCTCCAGAAGTGATGTGCAAGCCCATGGCTTGGCATCAGCTAACCAGTGCCCCGCTGATTTGTGGGATAGTCTGAGGACACAAAAGGCAAAGGGAGCACACCCAAAGAAAACAACAACACAGGTGGTTCTCAGACGACTGAAGAACCAGCAGTTACACTTTATGGCCAAATGTTTGTGGAAACCTGACCGTCACACCAATATGAGGTTCTTCCCCAAACTTGGAAGCACACAATTGTATAGAATGTCTTTGTATGCTGTAGCATTACAGTTTCCCTTCGCTGGAACCAAGAGGTCCAAACCTGTCCCTGTGTACAAAGCGAGCTCCATGAAGACGGTGCGTTAAGATTGGAGTCGAAGAACTCCGGTGTCCTGCACAGAGCCCTGACCTCAACCCCACTGAACACTTTTAGGATGAACTGCACCCCTGGCCTCCTCTCCTGACATCAGAGCCTGATCCTACTAATGCTCTTGAGGTTTAATTATCACAAATCCCCACAGTTATGCTCCAAAATCTAGTGGAAAGCCTTTGTAGAAGAGTGGAGGCTATTATAACAACAAAAAGGGGGAATAAACCTGGACTGAGATGTGCAACAAGCACATATGGGTGTGATGGTAATGTGTCCACATACTTTTGGT
Organism: Stegophilus panzeri; assembly: GCA_024331685.1. NCBI lineage: Eukaryota > Metazoa > Chordata > Actinopteri > Siluriformes > Trichomycteridae > Stegophilus > Stegophilus panzeri. The sequence goes on along the minus strand of JANDJT010000002.1, from coordinate 29,064,296 downwards.
AATATAGTGTATCTGCAGCTGGGGACAGGTGCCGGTCATCTTGGACTAATCCCTTGCTACTGGGAACCATCCTCTCACAGTCATGAGGTGCTAGTGTGGAACACGCTCCACTTCGACATGGGGACGGACATCTGGAACCGATCTTCCAATCAGTGATTAGGTGTCTGGTGACAGGGGCAAGGTTTGAATGGACTGGAAGCCTTTAGTCAGACTCCTCCATGTTAGTGGCACAGGCTATACGGTCACTAGCAGTTGATATTGAACAGCAGCTCTTTTTAGCAGACCGCTGTGCAGCCCTATTTAGGGACCACAGTGCTTCCCCCCTGGGGGGAGGGGCCATGTACAGGTAGCCTTCACATTGTCCACTCAAACCCAGTCCTGGAATGGTTACCCTATAGGACAATAAATCTCAATCTGGCAACCTGCAATGTGCAATCGTTCAGCTCTGGTTTCTGCTGAGCTGTGGCGGGACAACATCTTTGCCTTGACTGAGACCAGGCTCAAGGTGGAAGAGTACGCCCTTAAATGAGGAAGTAACGGGTTATACAGTGTCGTCTTCTGGAAAGAATGGCACATTTTCATGGGGTAGGACTGGCAATCAAGAACACACTTCTTCCAAGGCTGATGTCCCTCCACATCTCTCAACTGAGAAATGCTTTGCCACACTTGTCGAGAATGAGGCCGAGGACTGCTTTTATCAGTCAGATGAATCACTTTGCTAAAGTCTGACACAATCCTCTTGGAACAACAGGATTGGGAATGGAGAGCATGGTGGACATGGAATTTGCCAGGTTAATGCAAATGGAAGAAGACTTCTCACTTTCACTGTGCTGAGCATGAACTGACCTTCACAACACACTGTTCAGGAAAAGAATAAATATAAAACAAAATGGATTCACCCCCAAACTCCAAACACTGGCACCTAACTCATCATAGTGTGGTCCTCAGTGATGTCCTTGTAACCTGTGCTGTGAGAGGTGCAGTGAGACTGCTTGAATGACCATTGCATTATTGTGTCCACGACAGAGAGACCACCTTTCCGATTGCAAAACACCAGTAAGAAGGGTCTCGGAGTCATTGTACCTGGGTAAGAAAAACTGAGATTTTTAACAGAAGCCCATTTTGTCCATCATGTTTCTCACCTGTCCTGCAGTATCAAGGATCTCAAAGTTCACAGGTTCACCTCCAATAGCCAACTCGTGTCTGTAGATGGTCTCTGTTACAAAGAGTGATACACACGTTATCCGTGCTATGTTCACTCAGATGTTTTATGTATAATTACAAACACTACATGCAGTCAGGATACATCTTAATTATAATATATAGACACATATGCCTTCCACTTTAATTGGAACACATGTACACCTGCTCATTGATGCAGTCAGCCAATCATGTAGCAGCAGCACAATGCATAAAAATGTGCAGATACAGCTTAAGAGCTTCACTGATGTTTGTTTACATCAAACATCAGAATGGGGAACAGTGTGATCTCTGTGACTTAATAAACGATGTGCGATAACCCAAAAAAGGTTGAAACACCTCGTTGATGAAAGAAATCAGAGTAGAATGACCAGTCTGGTCTGGTCTTTGGGTGAGTCTCTGCCCATGACAGCCTCAGATTCCTGTTCTTGGCTGACAGGAGTGGAACCCAGTGTGGTCATCTGCTTTTGTAGCCCATCCACCTCCAGGTTCGATATTTTGTGCATTCTGAGATGCTTTTCTGCTCACCATGGTTGTAAAGAATGATTACATGAGCTACTATGTCCTTTCTGGCAGCTCAAAATCAATCTGGCCATATCTTTATCCCTTATCTCTCTTATCAACAAGGCGTTTCCACCCACAGAACTGACGCTCACCCAATGGGTTGTGTTTCTGAAATACTCAAACCAGCCCATCTGGCACCATCAACCACGCCACAGTTAAAAATCACAGAGCTCATACTTTTCCCCATTCTAATGTTTAATGAGAACATTAACTGAAGCTCTTGACCTATATCTATGCTATATACTATATATACACATTGTAATTAAGATATTTTTCAGGCATAGCCCAATCTACTGAGTTTCCAAAGCATGACCAGTCACGATTAAAAACACATCTATGGTGAACATTCAGATGATTTCCCATTACAAATCAAATGCCGTTTGCAGAGTTGCTGCTTTACTGCTATCTTTCGGTTTCTTATTAAACACAAAACCGCTCTTCACCTCATCTGGAATGCTCTGCCTTATGGCAGTATGGAAACTAAAAGGCTGAATTTATTACACTTTCCTCTGTACAGTAGGTATACAACTGTAGTCCATCTGTTGCTATCTACAGTTCGCCAGCCACCCCTGTCCATCCCTGGAAAGTGATCGTTTTAGCGCAGCAGTAAAACATACTGTGCACAATAGTGTCTGGCGCTGGTGTGAGTGGATAAAGCCACCAGGTTTCTGGGCTAAAACACTTCAGTGTCACTGCTGGGTTGAGAAACAATCCACCAACCAAAATATCCAGCTTACAGAAAGTGACACTGGCGAAGGCTAGAGGATGAAGAAGGCATTGTGTAAAGAAAGAAAGAAAACAAACGTACACCTAGTACTGAACACATCTGGGGTTAGATCCAATAAGTGAACACAGTGAATTCGATTTTTTTTTTTCAGTAGTTAGTATCCTACATCTGAAAATGTGCTTACGTGTTCTGCACTAGCATAAGCTCACGAGTTATTAAATTAGGAAACAGCGACATCACATGGCCACGTGGTGTCACTGCAGTGTTATTTAACAAGCAGGATTAATACTGAACGTGAAGCGACTTTATTGTCTTTAAACAGCCACATGTCGGTGAAGAACACTGCTAGTGACAAGTGTGCAGCATCCACACACCTACCCAGAGTCGGATCATATTCCCCGATAAACCTCCTGGTGATGAAGCGCACAGCTAGTGCTGGAAGAAAACATGCGCATCAGCTGGATATCATACGGATCACAGCATGCTTCAACTTATTAAACACATCTGTCAGGATTTTTATGATGATAATCTACCGTAAGGAGGATCTGAAGCCTTTACCTGTTTTCCCGACTGCACCTTGTCCCAGGATCACAATCCGGACCGTTCTGGCGGAAGGGAAGCTCCCGGTTCTGCGCAAAGTTCGCGATAAAGCGAAATTAGAAGACATGACTGTTTACTGAAGCCGCTGCTCAGGAGGGGAACCGACCTGCGGCTTCGGAAACTGAGACTCAACAATCACGCAGGAGCGGAATACACACACACACACACACACACCCGGACAATCACGCAGGCGCGGAATACACACACACACACACACACACACACACACCCCGGACAATCACGCAGGAGCGGAATAATGACGCGAGCGTGCAACGGAGAGCCTCATCTCTCTAACTCCGGCTCCTGTCTGACTGACACACACGCGCAGACGCACACACACATACACACACACTCTCTCAGACACACACACACACACACTCTCTCTCAGACACACATACACACACACATGACAGTTTTACTCTCTTGTAAGAACCTTCCATTGACTTATACTTATTATCATTATTACCTAACTCTACGCTGAATTCAGAAACCAAAACATTTGCGCCCTTTTATTTACTTATTTATTTAAACTGGAGGGGAAAAATATTTTCCTCATGGGGACCACCTGAAAGTTCAGACAAAGATCTCCACAGAGATATAACAACATAAAACCATCACACACATGCTGGGTTTACTATCCTCATAAGGAGGATTTATATAGGATTTTAATAATAATAATAATAATAATAAATTCCTTATGGGGACCAGCTAAAGTACAAGGCCAAAACACACACACACCCACACACACACCCACACACACACCTGACTTAACCCAAATAAATCATGCAATGTCAGAGGCAGCACATTTTCCCCACAGTGGGATTTTTATTTATTAAATTAAATGAGACAGTTGTTACAAACATAAAAATTGACACAAGTTCGAGCTTCACTGCACTGAAAGATACGATGATCTCTGATGGATCAGAACGAGGGAGCGGGCCGGGCCGGGTCAGACCAGTGTGGGAGACACCTCGATGGAGTTGATCCGCAGCAGCGTCTGCGGCTGCACGATAGCTGCACAAACACAAACAAAACTCTTATTCTCAGAGCAGCTCTCGGAAGAGCAGAGAGAGAGTGAGTGTGAGAGAGAGAGTGTCTCTCTGTCTGTGTGTGTGTGTGTGTGTGTGTGTGTGTGTGTGTGTATATATATATATATATATACACACACACGCACGCGCTGAACAACTGCTGTGTCGAGATGTTTACACTTTGCTTAAGTGGTTTCGGACACCGCATGATACCGTCGTCCATAAAAATAGACAAAAGGACGTCATGGGACTAAAAATAACAGTGAGGCCATCTTCATGACTTCTTCCCTCAGTCCACCAATTACAGAGCTCATTCAGGAGATGACATCATTCCAGTTCTGCAGGTTTATTCGAATGTCCAGGTCTGAACCACATCACGTCTTGGGAAGAGTGGACCGTGGTTTAGACGATGCAGCACTCGTTAATTACATGAGCGCCAAACCTCAGAGCTATTATTAGTATAGTGATAAGATTTTAAATATCAGCACATGGAGTTGTTAGTATGAAACATGAATAACAATGTGGTGCGTATTGATTACCGTACAACTCGTCATCAGCACACGCCTAATATGGATGCGTCTGAGCGAGGTGTCGCATGCACGCGGAAATACTGAAGCAGCGAGTCTGGAGACGGTCAGGAATCTCACACGCTGCTTCTGAAATGCAGGCTCCTCTCCTGAAGGACGTTCGAGGAGCTCGGAAAGTGTTTCCTGCCTGAGCCGAGATGGTTTTCCTGTTTACTTTAAACAGAGAAACTCTCGCGTGCCGAGGAGTTCGGGCCGTTCTCCGGGAGAGCGTCGAGGGCCTCACTGACGACGATAAGATCCCGTAATCGCTCCGAGTCTACAAAGTCTCTCTTATATAATAAGGACGAACCCTGGCATGGACCTCCACTGACGCATGCGCAGATATAGTGCGCTCTGCTCCATTATGAGGAAGAAAAACACTTCAAATAATAATAAATTTGAAAGCAGCAGGCAGTTTTCTTCTCAGCTGGTCAGATATGAAGCTCTCAGGACAATGAATCGGACTGTACAGGATTCTTATTATTTATTTATTTTTACATTTGTAGTTTTTGGCAGAAAACCTACTCGAACTGTCGAAATGAGGACGGCACGAAATTGTTTCGCGCTGATGTTCGTTGATAAATGAGACCTTGTCGTTATCGTCGTGTTCGACGCACGTGAATCGAATCGGGCTTTGGCTGAACACGCGTCAGGACGATGTCACATGACCCGTCTCGGCCTCGAACCTGCGGGAATTTTGAAAAACTCCCCGGAATACTGCAGCGTTCGCTTGAGTTTGCGTTCATTTCCGCGACGGCAAAATCCCAGAGGGTCTGAACAAAGACCAGTGTGATTAACACGGGAGTGCATTCGGATGTGGTGCAGTGTTCGTAGAATCCTGTGTGGTGCGCTTTCTACTTTGGGAGGGAAAAAAAAAAGGCAACTTAAAAGGTGCATCAAGTAAGATTAGTCTACCCTCTCCCAAAAGGGTCGGTCTCGAACGGTTAGGTGGGTTCCACGTTTGAATGATTCCCGCCCCTGATAGGTGGGTTTAAGTGGCCTGTATAGTGTCTATAAGATGACAAGACTAATAATTTAACTGGAGGATCAGTCAGAAGTCCTTCTGAGCAGGCGGTTATTGTGATGCCGGTAAGTTCATTTCGTCAGGACTTCCACACAAAATGTCTCGTACCTGCGTTGCTCTCAGCTTCAGCTCTCACAGACTCCATTACGAGCGGAGTTATTAAATATGCATGCGGCTGAGCAGCGAGTCGTTACGAGCGCCATCCGTTACAGATCTGTAGGGCAAATTACATGGCAAAAAAAAAAATCAATCACAATAGCTAAAGTGTTAAAACCTGACTCACTTCTCTTCTTCTGGAACCTGTGTCTCTTCCAGAACACCATGTGTGCCATCGGCCAGGACTCGGTCTTCTCCACGACGGTGGCCTCGACTCGGACCAGATCACGCCTAGGTGAGAAAAACGGAGGAACACAGGGCTTTTTTGTGCAGTGCGCTGAGGCTCATGCTAAAATATTCATGCGGCTATGCAGTGCAGGACGTTTCAAACAGGAACGCTTCGTCTGTTCAGCAGCCGAGGACAAAACCCACCACGTGTTTTTACCATCTGTGTTCAGCTGTAGAGTTTCACCGCAGCCCTAATCGCACACTCCGACTTCATACAGTGCATTATAACGCTTCAACACACAATGAGCTTCATTTATCCAGCTGAATCTAAACAGATTTATTACGAGCGTTTACAAAAGAAATGTAGCGTGTGTGTTGTGTGTGTGTGTGTGTGTGTGTGTGTGTGTGTGTGTGTGTGTGTGTGTGTGTGGGGGGCCATAAACGACTTCGAAATCGTATGATTTGCGAATGATTTTTATGACGTTTACAGCAGATGCCCTTATCCATCTAGTTCTCCAGGTCCGGGACTCGGGGGACCGGCGTTCACTGGAAACCAGGCGGTTTATTTTATCAGCATTAATTACGGAATATAAAAAGTAAATAACGCTAACAAACCCGTAACGTTAAGAGAAATGAGAAACGCATCACTGATGGAAGATTTCACGCTCGCTTATTATTAAATATTTTTTACTGGCATAGTAGTGAGTCAAAATATCCTCCACTTTTGTGTTTCAGCCTTTACCCCGAGTGTTCGGCTCGTGCTCCCAGCTGCAATCGAGCTTTTATGGAGTTGTAAGGGCGTCGCTAAATGCAAATGAGCTGTGTCACCTGAGAAGAGGCTTCCCGATGAGTGTGAAGTTTTCTCCTCCCACCAGCAGCACCTGTACAGACGTTGGGGGGGGTTAGAAAAGAAACAGAGCTGAAAAGAAAAAGCAGTCACTCCTGAGACCGAGCTGAGACGAGACGAGACGAGATCCCGACCTTCTCCAGCTGTATGCGATCGCCACACTCGGCCTCGATGTGGTTCTCGATCTGGATCAGATCTTCACTGGTCACTTTCCACTGACGGCTGGCAAAGTGAACGATCGCAAACAGACGTCCGTGCTCTCGCCTCTCCAGCAGACCGTTCACCTTCTCTACGACCGCTGCAGGGAGCACGGAGAAACATCATCACTCGTACTGTTACAGAAAGAATTTCCTTTTGTACTCGAACTATTTGTTCTTCAGCAGTAAAGAAGTAGACTCTTAAACAACACAGCACATTAGAAATGAGTGTGTGAGGAAAGACAACACAGAACCTTCACTGGTATATGAAACAACACAATGACACACACACACACACACACACTACTGCTTATTAGTGCAATTACAGGCAAGCAGTGTCCTGCTCCAGTGAAACCCAGATGTCACAGGACCAGCAGCTCTCATGCCCGAGTTTCCAACAGATCTCCCGCTCATGACAGGACTAATGCTTATAATTTCCTGATTCTGGTCTTTATTCAGTCTTATTTCCGCATGAGGAAGGAAGGAAGATACGCCAGGAGCCACACGTCTACAATACGAATGTCTCTGAAACTCACAGCATCTCATGTCGTGTTCGATTCTAATCCACTGAAAGGATCAGGACTAAACGCAAAAGAGCTGCATACTATACAGTCCCCTCCGAAACTATTGGAACGGCAAGTCCAATTCATTTGATTTTTTACTGTAGACTGAAGACATCCAATTTGTAGGTGAGCAAAAAATATTGGAACAGGAGACTGACAGGTGTTTCTTGTTACTGCGTTTGTTGTGTAAAACGGATAAACCAACATGAAGACCAGAGAGCTGTCTATGGGAGAAAAGCGAACCATTCTGAAGCTGAGAAACGAGGGAAAATCAATCAGAGGCATTGCACAAAACACTAGGCGTAGCCAATACAACAACCCGGAGTGTCCTGAAAAAGAAAGAAACCGCTGGTGTGCTGAGGAACAGACACCGATCAGGTCGGCCGAGGAAAACAACAACAACAGCTGATGACAGAACATTGCGAGAGCTGTGAAGAAAAACCCCAACACAAGTCAGTGACATCAACAACTTTCACAGGACAGGGGTGAAGGTATCAAGTTTTACACTCACCTAAAAGTTGGGAGATCTAATACAAAAAGTTTTGTGTTTCGACTAAAACCGTTGTTTTTGTTTATGTTGTTTAACACGTCTAGGTGTAAACACCAGGAAATGAAAGCGGTAAGTCACTGTATGTTTCTCCGTCGCCGTGAGAAACATTTCAAAGGAAGGAGGTTAATAAATCCACAGAACCGAGCGTAAATTTCGCCCAGCTGGCGGAGAATGAAAGTTAATCACTCTCGTGGGAGAGGAGCACAACCGAGCGAGACGCACGGCCTGAGGGAGAGTGAATGAACAAAGCACTAATGTTCATCATCCTGATTGGGACCGCGAGCGTCAAGCGCACGTTAGGTAACGGGCCACATTACACATCAACACACTGCAATAGCACATAGCATTATTTACAAATAAATAAGAGTGCATTCTTGTGTATAAGCTCTTTGGAATGAGGCATGTTTACGTGTTCTGCTAGCTAATAAAGTGAAGTTTGTTACTCTCTTCTGCCCCCTAGTGGAATAACAGACAGCGACGCAGGAAGCCATGTCCCTTTACAGACACCGAGGCCATGCTACTGGGACGTCTGCATTTTGTTAGCGTTCTGTTGTTTACACAGTGCCCTCCATTAATATTGGCACCCTTGGTAAATATGAGCAAAGAAGGCTGTGAAAATTGTCTTTAGTGTTTAACCTTTTGATCTTTTGAAAATAAATAAATAAATAAATAAATCTCACAAAAATACTCTGCTCTCATGGATATCAAACCATTGCAGACAACAGGTTTATACAAATAAAAAAATTAATATTTGTTAAATATAGGTGTGCAACAAATATTGGCACCCTTTTAGTCAATACTTTGTGCTACCTCACTTTGCCAAGATAACAGCTCTGAGTCTTCTCCTATAATG
>JANDJT010000002.1:29037658-29052682 GCA_024331685.1 Stegophilus panzeri | reverse complement strand
ACCGTGTTGATATTTCTGTAAAGCTGCTTTGAGACAATGTCTATTGTAAAAAGCGCTATACAAATAAAATTGAATTGTATTGAATTCACTCTCTCTCTCTCTCTCTCTCTCTCTCTCTCTCACACACACACACACACCTGCAAAATGAGTGCATGGAAGCAGAACACATACATGTTTACACATGCATCCTCAGACACTTGAAGCCGGATTACTGAATCTTTTTTTTTTTTTTGCTGCTCGTGCTGCCTATTTGCGCTGTCTACCCTCTTCCACATACATGAGCTCCTATTGGCTAGTGCCGCTGTGATTGACAGAGGACAGAACGGATGCCCCTCCCACCTGGACTCCTGGGAGAACGAAACGCCTGAAAATCAGTACAATTAAACTGACGAGTAGAAATGAATAATATCTTCCCACGATGCCACTGTTTATGCCTTTTTATAACTTTACATGCGTACCACTGAAAAGTTTCTGAAAAGGTAAAAAATAATTGTAATTTTTTCCCCCCTTGAATATTATTTAACTGCTGCATGGGTTTAAAAATAGTTGTGAGAATGTTTGTCAGATTTTAAATAATAATAATAATAATAATAATAATAATAATAATAATTACTGCGTGCGATATGTAAGAAACAAAATCACAACGGGCAAAAATGACTTTTATACAATCATTTCTTCCTAGGGTGCCAATAATTCTGGACTGTAGTGTAGTGTAGTGTAGTGTACGTGAAGAAGACTTGTATAACCCAGTCAGCTCATTAACACATCCTTCATGAGGATAAAATTTTAGAGAGCAAATAAACAACAAACAGCAGCAACACAAACATCACAAACAGGTGAAATAAACATAAACATCACTGAGCCACAGCAGCGCGACACAGGAAGTTAAAGCTCGTATTAAAGTCAAATCCGTTATCATTTGCCGAGTTCAGCTAAATAAAATCAGCTCGTGTACAGGTTTAACTGTTTATTTACATTAAAATGTCACCTACGTGTTTGTTTTGTAACCGCAAGCTGGCGATGAGAACAGAGTCTCCGACACGCGCGCAGCATCCCCTGACCGCGGTTTAAACCGGTCGCCATTTTGTTTTTTCCTTCACCCCTGCCTGCACGTGAACCGGAAGTACAACACGGAGCGGCTGTAGGTCATATGATGCTGCACGTGACGCTGGCGCTGGGTGTTTAGCCGCACACTCGTGCCTGGTGTGTTGTGTTGAGGAGCGGAAGGTGGGACAGCTGTCTCTTGAGGCGTTATACAGGTGAGCGTGAGACAGGTGAGCGGTTTGTTCAAGCGAGCAGTGCTTTTGTTTGTTGTGTTTACATTTCTGTGTAGCTGTGACGTGTTCCTGTAATAAATTCCCTGTTTAAACAGTACAAGCTGGAGTGCTGGAATGATTCCTTCCATCAAACCCAAACCAAACCAAAGCTCTGGGTTTAAATCTCTTCCCATGACACCGGTGTTTTTAGTTATTTGTGGTTTTATCTCTCACTGTTTGAGATATGAGATGACATGTCAGGGTGTTTGTTATTGATTAGCCTCAGTGTTGGAGTCAGTCACGTGCTCTATTTATATATGAAAGAAGATAATCCAGTTCCTGTTGCTCAAAAAGAGGAAAAACCTTAAGGATCCCAGGTTTAGCTCAAATCTAGTGGAAAGCCTTCCCGGAAGAATGGAGCTTGGTATCATGCCAAAGTTGGATTAACTATCTGTCATGTCATGTGACGTGATGTGATGGGTGTCCACATACTTTTGGCCACATTGTGTGTTAAGAGGAGATTTAGGATTTATGGCGACTTAATGTCGTGCTCTTTTTATTTTCGAGGTGTACGGGAATCTCGCGCTGTCCCTTCAGACTCTACATCCATTCAAACAGAACGGCAGCGTGAGGGTTGAGGGATTCGTCCCGGGCTTTAAACTCACAACCTTCCAGTCAAAATCTCTCAAAAAAAAAAAAAACCCCACACCATCATCATAACCATCTGTAATTCAATAGTGTCCAGTCTGTTACTGAGCAGGGCTATGGCTCTGGAGGTGGTGGTGGTTGTTGTTTTTCCTCTGCTGTCAAAAAGGACACCGCAGAGGAAAAGAAACAGTTCGAGCAGCGATTTAAAAAAATATATATATATAAGTTAAAGTTAGAGACGTTTTCTCCCCCTCTTCCCTCTTTCCTCCAGACTGTTCCTTTTAAAGATACTAGGAGAACGACGCAGAGCCGCATGCACGTCTGAGCGTCGCTGCGTCTTTCACTTCCTTTATCTTTATGATGAGAACAGTGCCTTTTCTTCTATGCTGAAGTCCACACGGAGCTGAAGAAGCGAAAAAAGAAAGAAAAGCTGCCGTGTAAAAGTCACATGATTGATCCTGTGATTCAGGTTCGGTAACACGGGGGACGCTTCTTACGACGCGCGTCTGGGAAGTTATATAACGTACGGCATACGTTCTTCTAGATCCCGTTTATTACAGTCAAACAAATTCTTTTGCTAATTATTTACTTGTTGTCTTTCGCAGGACTCTGCAGACTGGGACAGGGCTGTGTGTGTGTGTGTGTGTGTGTGTGTGTGTGTGTGTGTGTGTGTGTGTGAGCACCGTCCATCTGAGGGTAGACCTGCATGGCGTTGTTTTGCCCCTGTTTTAATACAGCTCCAATAGCACCACTTTAAAGCCCTGGAGCCGTGACCTCTGACCCTGTGTGTGTGTGTGCGTGTGTGAGACATGGCCGTGAATTCCGAGCCAAGCGATTGGGGATACTGTGAAAACGACGAAGAGAAAGCACCATTGATCGCAGCGCCGCAGACTCGGGGCAAGACCTCGGCGTTCGGTGCAGTGTTTATCGTGGTGAACGCCGCACTGGGGGCGGGGCTTCTCAACTTTCCTGCTGCGTTCTACATGGCTGGAGGTGTACTAGCTGGAGTAGTGCTGCAGATGGTGAGACACACAGACAGATAGATAAATAGATAGAGAAGGCCACGCCTCCTTCAGTGAGATTGACACAATAATTGTAATAATTGAGTTTAATATTAATCAGAATAATCTTTTCTTTTTTTTTTTGTACTGCAGTGTTTATTGATCTTCATCATCACTGGCTTGGTGATCCTAGCTTATTGTTCTCAGGTGAGCATTCAAGCGAGGCCTCTAAAAGGTCGGTTTTATCTCCGTAGCAGTGTTGCGATGTGTCTCCTGTAGTGAAAGTCTCGACGCTTCTCGTTCTTTAGGTGAGCAACGAGAGCACGTATCAGGAAGTGGTCCGTGCCGTGTGCGGGAAAGTTCTGGGTACCATCTGCGAGATCGCCATTGCTGTCTACACCTTCGGCACGTGCATAGCCTTCCTCATCATTATCGGCGACCAGCTGGACAAGCGTAAGTCCACGTGTTTTGTTTTTTTTTTTTTTACTGCTGTGCTTTTTATACCATGAAGTTGTTCCGTTACATAATGTACATCGGGCGCGTCTCGGCTGTGTGTTCAGTGATCAATGCGATGGCTCACGAATCGGACAGTGCTGTCAGCTCTCCCTGGTACATGGACCGCAGGTTCACCATCACCGTCACCTCTGTGCTCATCATCCTCCCTCTGTCCATCCCCAAAGAGATCGGCTTCCAGAAATACGCCAGGTACACAAGTTCGTATCGACTGGGAGAACTGTGACGAGGGGCGTCTTTTTTTTGTGTGTGTGTAAAGCTGTCCCTTTTTGTTGTTTTGACCGTGTGACCTTTAGCACCTTCAGCGTGATTGGCACCTGGTATGTGACCGTCATAATCATCATCAAATACATCTGGCCTGACCAAGAAACTTCACCTGGGAACATTCCTACCAGGTTTGTGCTTTGTTTCCTGCAGTTGTTCAGCAGCTTGGTCCAGCTGTCCACGACTTATGTTTATGTTTATGATGTTTATTGATGTTTTTCGTCTCCCCCCCCGCCCCCAAAGTCCTGCATCCTGGACTGCTGTGTTCAACGCCATGCCGACTATCTGCTTTGGATTCCAGGTGTGTTTGTGTGTTTAAACTGGTAATTGAACACAAAGCCTATGTCTGTAATACTCTCTCTGTAAGAACATGGAGATGGAGAGATGGGAACAGTGCATACATACAACAATACATACACTTCAGTATGTATTGAAGTGTTTGGAGTATAATTAAGCTCTCTCTCTCTCTCTCTCTCTCTCTCTCACAGTGTCATGTGAGCAGTGTTCCGGTGTTTAACAGTATGAAGAATGCGACGCTTCGACCATGGGGGGGCGTGGTAACACTCGGCATGATCATCTGCCTGTTCGTCTACACAGGAACAGGTGGGTGTTTAAATATATAAGCGTACGTGTACCTGTATGTCATGACATCGCATCAGCGCTCTCTCTCTCTCTCTCTCTCTCTCTCTCTCTCTCTCTCTCTCTCTCTCTCTCTCTGTCCGTCTGCAGGCGTGTGCGGCTTCCTGACGTTCGGTTCGACGGTGAGTCAGGACGTGCTGATGTCCTATCCGTCCAAAGATATTGCCGTGGCCATTGCCAGAGCCTTCATCATCATCAGCGTGGTCACTTCGTATCCCATACTGCACTTCTGCGGGAGGTAACGGGGGCACGGGCTGAATGGACGGGAGGGAGCAAACGGATAACGGAGACGAACCGTGAAAGACGGATCTCTATAAGATAAATATACAAATAAGGTCAGGGACAAAACCGCAAACGGACGGCTTAACGGAGGGAGGAAAGGACAGACGGTAGACTGGCAAAGGGAAAGGGTGAGAGTGATGGACTAACGGATAGAGGCGGAGACTGACACAGTGACGGACTGACGGAAGGAGGGAATAGTGGATGGACAAACAAAGCAAGATAATGACATGACAGTGAATGGATGGAGGAAGAGAACTGCAGACAATTTCGTAGATGGAAGGAATAACCAGATGGTATTATATGTACCTCTGTCCGTATATAACGGTATTAAGTGTACTCTCCAAATGTGTGCGTGTGTGTGTGTGTGTGTTTCAGAGCCGTGTTAGAGGGTTTGTGGCTGCGTTTTAATGGGACAGACGTGGACACAGACGTGGTGAGAGAGCGAAGACGGCGTGTCCTGTACACACTTGTCTGGTTCTGTCTCACACTAGTCCTCGCTCTCACCATCCCCGATATTGGGCGTGTCATCTCACTCATCGGCGGCCTGGCAGCCTGCTTCATCTTCGTCTTCCCAGGTATGACTTAATATCTTCCCTTTTTTTTGTTTTGTTTATATATATATATATATATAATATATTGTATGTCTTTTTAATATACATGGTGTACGATTTATTACCTACTTTATATGCAAGCTCGGATACCCCAGACATCATCACTTCCCAGCTTCCGGCACCAAAGAAGTCTTGACTACATGGTGACGAGTGAGAGCCACAGCCAATCAGAAGACAGAGAGAGAATTGTTGTTATCAGACACTAAGCAAATGTTCCTCTCACTTCCCCTTTTAACGCCAGATTTATTCTTACTCCTAGTGGTCCAAAATGGGAACTACAACAAGCGCTAACAGAGGCCCATTGGGACAAGACTCCTGCTGCCCCATGCTTTGGCAGGGAACAGTGGAGAGATGGTTAACGATGGGGTTGCCAAGGTTACCATTTGCACAAACGTGCAGACAGTGTGTGTATGATGTCCAGAAACATTTCTGTTTCTGAAGATATCTTGTATTGAGCAGCACAGCGACCTTATTTAGCGGCAGCAGACAGATCCAAATAAAAGCAGAAATGGAATGAATGCATAAAGACGTTAACGGCCGCAAGAGAGAGAAGACGGTGAAAAGTGTGAAAAGACGGATCTCAACATCATATAGCCACTGTTGGAAAGGGCTCAAATATGCAGAATATTCTGGAAAAGTAAAGAATGTGCAGGACCTGGAGGATTTTTCTGAAGAACAGTGGGCAGTTTAACTGCTCAGGACAAACAAGGGACTCATGAACAACTATCACAAAATATAAACACAGTTGTGGATCATCCGGGTAACGACACACGGTATTAAGAATCAAGTGTATGTAAACTTTTGAACGGGGTAATTTTTAATAAATCCAGCTATTATCTTGTCTTGTGGACGATATGTAAACATCTGTTATGTGAAATATCGTATTCAGGACAGATCTAAATAAACAACAATACGAGATTTTTATAATCCGTCTTATTTAGTCAACAGTATTAAGATTTAGCAGATTCTGCAAGGGGTGTGCAAACTTATGGGCACAACTGTATATGACCGTGATCTCTGCTCTATAGATCTCATCCCAGATGCTGAACTGGCCCTGCGGTACTTTCTGTCTCTTTTTAACTCCTTAGCAGATAAACATGCCGTATTTAAGAGCGATAGAATTGGGAACAACTCGGCAAAGTTCTGGAAAGTGGTTGGATCACTTAAAGGCATTACTTCATCTACCCTCCCTCAACAGATTATGCTGGATTCTAAAGTGAATGATCCTTTAAAAAAGGAGATTTGTAATGCTTTTAATGATCATTTGATCAATTCAGTAGCGTAGATGAGACCCTAGAGGCTCAAGAAAATGTCCGAATCGCTATTACGGAGGAAGAGGGGGTCTTCTATCCAAGAAAAGTTCATCACAGACTACTTCTGGATGAATTGGCATCTCTGGACTTCGATGAAACATCCTTTAAACATTTTCAGGACTACCTCTCTGACAGTGCGTCGACGGTTTTAAGATTAGAAAATGGTGCGCCTCAGGGTTCCGTTTTAGGCCCGTTTTGTGTGCATTGTATATCAATGATATCTGTGCCTCAGAAGATGACTGCAAAGTACATTTCCATGCAGATGATGCTATTCTTTTTATGCGTATGCGCATATCTGTAGCGCAAGCGATGTCAAATCCCTGAAGAATCTCCGATTTAATTCTAAATGAGTCAGAAACTAAAGATATGCTATTTACAAGGTCCAGAAAGTGTGATCGTTACGCTTACAGTATTTGTTCCCTGAATGGGACCCAAATTGAGCTCGTTATAACTTACAGATATCTGGGCATTTGGCTCGATGATAGTTTATCATTTAAAACACACGTGCTTGAGCTCACAAAGAAGGTGCGGATTAAACTGGGCGCTCTGTTACAGGACTAGGTCATGCTTTTCTTTAGAAAACAGAGTGACCGTTATTCAGTCAGCTATAATGTCAGAATTCATGACTGTGAACTCGGGGCATTGCTGTAAAAGAGCTTCATGCTCAGTCAGTTTTTCCCCTGAATAAACAATATCACTATGTATCCAAGAAAACAGATGCCATGCCACATCAGTTAGCCTCAGTGTCCATAAACAGAGGAGCACGAGGAGGCAACATTCACCTTGGAGAAATCAGAGTGATTCGTGACACTGTTGTTTGGGCCGACTTCCATAACCGCACCAGTATAGATGGATAATGTGGCAGAACCATGGTTAGATCATACTGAAGCTTCAAAGCACGCTGGAAGCTGTGGTTCTCAAGTGGAATAACCTCCGTTCTGGTCTCAAGACAAAGATGATCGTGGAAATCTGAACATGGAGCCAGTCACATCGACGGACGAGACTGGCACCAAGCCATATCCCATCAGCAAAACTTTACCCAAAAGTGTGACGGTTGGAATAATTGTCCCAGTCTTCAACAGTCGCTACTGGGTCGCACCATTCAGACTAACGAACACTATTGGTGTTGAACGTTTCAACCATTCTCAACCCAAGAATGGTCTGCACTACGTGGTTTACTGAGATCGACATGCTAAACAGTTTCTGCCCCACTAGCTGATGAAGTGCAGCTGTGTCTCACATTCGCTGTGGATGAAGATAATACACCTGGACCAGATTACCAGCCCGACAGTCTACCACGTGGCACTCCGCCATCACCTTGGAAAGGCAGCAGAAATGTCCTCATAAACTACGCAGACGATTTTATGATGGCTTCTGAGATGGAAGAACACCACAAGAAGGATGTGCTTGCTGACTATACTGGATTTCCTTGCAGAGGAAAGGTCACAAGGCTTGACAAAGCACACCTGTGTGAGAAGGAAGTGAAATTACAGATGACTGTCAAGAGTACAAAAACTGTCCATGAGGTGAAACCTTCTTACAATAGTTCATGAACCAAATTTGACCCAGGCCTGGATAGACTCGTACACCAAAATCGCCCAGCCCAGTCCCCAAGGGTGAAAGGCACTCCAATGAAAAGGTTCAGCTGAAGGACACCAGTCCTGGGTATACTGGACACCTTCAGACCCTTCAGCCTCAACGGCTACATAACTGACTCTGTGGTGTGGATTCCTCAACAGATCTGTGGCGTAATATTGGGTGAAATTTGATGAAGGGTCACAATATTGGGGGTCATGTATCAGGGCAATTCAAACCACCTGCCTGGTTCTGGAGTCAGCTTCAGGGCTAGTGCTGGACCAGAAACTCATTCATCAAATCCCTGCATGCTTTATAAACCCTGCTTACAATGAACCAAGTGTGTCCCTGCTGGACTCGCTGGACAGTGGTACTGGAAAAGCCTGACATCATTGAATCGGTGAGCCAACCCAGCCACGTTGCTGCCAGAGCCTTTAAAAACTGATGAAGAACACCACTGCATTGAGATGGTTCAAATGCAAGAAGCGCAACGGCAGCCAGCCAACACTGCTCCCCAATCCGAGTGCTGAATAACCGACAAGAAGCAGGCTAAGTGTCACGACGACAGCACATGAAGAGCTTACGTTTGAAAGCATCAGCTCTACAAGCAGAACTGAAAGCCCTCATTGAAGCATGCAGATTAGCCAAAGGACAGACAAGACAGACAATTTTCCCCCACATATGCATTTGGAGTGACCTGTGATGCTCGCGTAAAAACAAGGGATTTCCGAGCACACTACAGACGAGGACGCGAACTAGCCGCACAAGGACGGGCTAACACAGAGGCTATTATTCAAGTGGAAACGCAAGGAGGATGAAAAGACAATGCAAAGTGAATGCAATCTGGAGGTCATTACTAGATTTAGTGGCTGACCGTGCCATAACACACACTCACACAGAGCTCGTTATCCACTGTGATGTTCCAGTCTGACTAAGCCAGTAGTTTCACTACAGATTTGTAATATTTATTTGTAACTTTTGCCAACACTGTATCTCAGTGTGAATATTTAACTAGCGATTATTTGTTAATCTGTTGCGGAAAAAGATACGCCCGTAAAGGAGATGTGATGTGATGTGATATATAAGCTAATGTTGATCCTTTAGAAGTCGTTATACGCAAACAGCACTAGGGGGGGGGAAAGTAAGCGTACGGCTCTGAGTACACCATTGGTGCAGTCCATGGCATTGCACAAGCCAGTGGTCACCAACCCTGTTCTTGGAGATCTACCTTCCTGTAGGTTTCATCTCCAACCAACATCTAACACACCTGTTTTAGCTGATCAGGAACTTCTTAAGGCAACGATGAGACGGTCAGTTGGAACTTCAGGAAGGTAGAGCTCCAGGAACAGGGTTGGTGGTCAACCACTGCTGCTTGACTTAAGCGTTAGATGTGAGTGTGTCCATTAGGGGGCAGTGTCACACGGATTTCAGCAAAAATTCCAGACTAGGAAATTCCCTCCACTGTATCAGTGTGTGTATGTAGTTGAGCATATAATTTTTATATTGAATATATATTTAAAATGTGTGTTTGCGCTCTTGTCTGTAGGTTTGTGTTTGATCGAGGCCAAGATCTCCGAGCACGATGCCAGATCATCCAGGTACATCACTCTACTCTGTTAAATAATAATTTTCGAAAGCACGACTCCTTGTGTTTTAAAGTCCGATCATGTTTGCGCACTCTGATTTCAGCGCAGATTTAAGTATTGGCACACTTCATTCACAATAGTTTTTTCATGAGTAGTGTGTGTTCTCTGTGTCTGAAATTCCTCCGTAGCTGGCATGCACTGGTGCTTTACGGAATCCTCATGGTCACGGTTGGCATGTTCATCTTCGGCCAGACGACCACCAATGCCATCTACAGAGACGTCATGAACCACTGAGACGGCGGACTGTGACTGACTCGCACGTAACGAAGGAGTTGCACCACTTACACAGTGACCTCGGCTTTAAACCTGCGAAATGTTGCACAAACGGACAAAAAACCGTACGATCGGTTAACGAGCTTATTACACTGTTCAGCATGCGGCATGAAACCTCCTGTTCTAGCTGTGGGAAAATTGGGTAATGTCCACTGTCCACCACACACTACACAATCACAGTGGTTTATTAGTTCAAGTTTGACGCGAACGTGCAATCATAATCGGTTTCGATTTCTTTATTAAACTTTAACTCCACCTCCTCCTATTATTTTGTCATTATTTGCGGAAAGTTGCTAAAAACGAAACGTACCTGAACCGCAAAGCGTGCTTAGCGTCTGAAGCGGTCTACAAGGATAATGTAGCTAACAAGTACTGAAAAGTCATAGCCACGAGTTCAGCACTGAACAAACTTTCGACCTCTATAGAAACGGACCGCAGGAGGTCGCAGAGATAAACTCTCCGATCGAAGCCGAATCGCCGCGCGATGATTCTGACTCGTTAGCCTCGTAGCTCCAATGTAAAAAAAAAAAAAAAAGTATAATTCTAACCTGAATAATTCAATTTCTCTAGCACTTTATTCCTCTTAATAACGTTCCTTTGATTCGCATGACCAATATGCGACTGCACCGGAAAACCAAAAAAAGAAATGTACTGATTAGAGAAGCTGTGCAATTTTTTTTTTTGTTGTAGTTTTTTTTCCCCCATTACAAATGTTTAAAAGTGTGTTTATTCCAAACCTATGATTCTTGTCAGGGTTGTGAGGGTCGTAAGGGTGGACAGGATGGAGAGGGTGGAGAAGGTCATGAGGATGGAGAGGGTGGTGGTCTTCCAGGTGTCCTGCTGTATCACACAGTAGTATTACATGTTGGGTAACTGTTGTAAATGAAAAGTGAGCTCATAACGAGGATAATCAGTAACAGCTGAATAGTGCCATGAACTTTGGTATTAATTTGGCATTAGGAGAAGTAATGATATGATGATAACGGGACACAGAAATACTGCACAGCTTCTCTGAACTCTCTGGGTTTCGAACTGTATTTCACAGATTCGGTGTTTAGTACTGTTTTAGCGTGACTGAGGTTTACGCGAAGTTTCGTCATTTTGTACGCACGTGCTGAGAGGTTATAGGGTTATAGGTGCATCACACTAGTCAACACTACCAACGCAGCAGACAGAGGACGAGTCGGGTTCAACCTTCTCGTTGTTGGTTTTGTTCTCGTTAATTTGGACAAATCTAGACATGATTTAGTATTTTTAAATTTTTTTCAAATGATGATAACATACAGTGTGAGGAGGGGAAGAAGTTCTTCTCATATCAGCACACGTCTCATCATGGACAGTTTTTTATTTGTTTATTTGAACTCAATAAAGGGAATGAAGTGTTTGATTGAAGTGTTTGATTGTGTATTGTCTCAGGATAAAGACGGACGACGTGTAGCCTCAGACTGTGGTTTAAAACATCGCGTGACTTACTGTAATATACAGTCCCCTCCAAAACTATTGGAACGGCAAGGCCGATTCATTTGTTTGTGCTCTCCTCTCCTTTCTTTTTCAGGACATTCCAGTGTGATGTATTGCCCAGTGCAATGCTTCCGATTTGTTTTTCCCTCTTTCCTCAGCTTCAAAATGGCTCGCTTTTCTCCCACAGATAGCTCTCTGGTCTTCACGTTGATTTATCCTTTTTAACAACAGTCACAGTCTTTACAGGTGAAACTGAAGGCGAAAACCAACAGATGATGTTCAGAGCCATTTATTGTTTTAAAAATAAATCACCTGGGTAACAAGAAACCTGTCAGTCACGTGTTCCAATATTTTTGTTCACCTACAAATTGCTTGGTCTGGTACAAAATGTGCCACGTCGTTTAACACGAATACATATAAATACCGGTGAATTAGAGCTGAAATTCTCAACTCCATTGTGTCCGTTCCAATAGTTTTGGTGGGGACTGTATAAAAATTCACCCTTTCTTTTTGTGTGTGTGGGGAATACTTCTTGGAAAATCTGAATATAAAACATTTTTTTTCTCGTCTGCTGAAGTTTAAGATAAATCATGAAGTAAATACCTGTATTGCTTACAGTGTGCTGTGTAATTATTATTATTATTATTATTATTATTATTATATCATAATTATCATTTTTAGTTTGGTAACTGCTTTAGGACTAAAGTACTAAACACAGAACAACTAAAATCTTCCCCACAACATGATGCTACCACCACCATGCTTTACCATGGAGATGGTTATACGCAGTGTTAGTTTTCTACCCCCTTTACTTTGCTCCAAAAAGTTGGGGTTTTTTTAGACCAGAGATGCTTCCCCCCTCCCCATATTTTCTGGGTCTCCCTTTCATAATATTTGGAAAATACTAAAGTTTTTCTGTGCTTCAAAGTCACTACGGAGAACTGTGGGGTTTTTTTTTTTTTTTTTTTTTTAGGCAAAGATAGTGTAATTATCAAAAGCCTAACATAAGTTGTTAAAAAGAGCATGGCAGCTCCTCCTTCTCTCTCGGTGAACAACAGAGCTGGAAAGATCATAACGTCCACGTTATAGGAGTGTGTGTGTGTGTGTGTGTGTGCTTTCGCTCTTTCTCAAGACAAAGCTTCTCCTTGTCCTATAGAAGTTGACTTTGGAGTTATCTCGGTGAAAAATGGGCCAAGCTTTACCTCAGGATTTGTTGCTAATAGAAATCAGTTACTCCTGTCACGATGTATACACAAGCGTGCAGTCAGCAAAACTCTTATCTCACTAGGCCTAAGAGTGCACATATTAATATATTAATCAATCAGCGCTCCACTGCCTCCTTAGTCTCTCACTCTCCATCCTAAGCGCTAAAGTTTCAAGGAATTGTTGAGGATTCTGCACTTCCACTTCTCCTACCGTGGAATTATTACATTATAGTTATACTGTAGGTGACACAAGCTAATGCTAAGTGCTGGTTATGTTCTACTGAACACACCGTATGAGAAAATGTTTATGAAATAATAGTTCAAATCGCAGTACGTTTGCACAGATGTACTTCACAGTTCCCTGTAGTGATTTTGGAGGAGGAGGGGAACGCACACTGCGTCTCACCGTCCTCGTGGTAAAGCATGGTGGTGGTAGCATCATGTTGTAGGGACTGACGGAGGACTGAAGATTGAAGATCCCAGTAGTGGGTTTGATCATACAACAGGAAAGGAAGAGGACGAGCACCAGCGTTCATCTTCAGATATTTATTTATTTATTTATTTATTTATTTATAGCGAACACGGCACAGGCCCAAGGGCGTCCATCTCACGGGTATTTCAGAGTGGAAAGAGAACGAGATGAGAGCCACGGAGCTCACTGTAACGTTAAATACATTTTATTTGGATTCGATCGGTGAGGGAACAAGCACATGCATCTGGACCGAGAGGGATGGGATGACCGGGTCAAAGCTCAGCGATCAGACAGGGGGCTCCTTGCACAGAACGATCTCCAGCTCGGCACGGAATAGCTTTCCTCCGTCAGAGAGCGCCATGATGCTCTTCTTCGAACTGGCCAGGCTATCTGCGTCAGCCTCCTGCTTATACACACACACACACACACACATACACACACAGCCAGCGGGTTGAAAAGGGAAGTTGCATCGAAATGGGTTAACATTTGGTCATGTCCGAAAGACAGATTTATTCTTTAAATCGTAAAGTCAAACCTCTAGAACTATTTAAGTAGCTAGCTATCTAAGTTCGGTCTTGCATTAGCATATCTTTCTTACTAGCTTACTTCTGCTACCGCTCCTTAATTGAAAAAAAAATTGCTAATATTTGCTAGCTGGTTGGCATGATCTCCTCCTCATTTATTACACAAAATCATTATTTTTAAAAGTTAATATAAAATAATGTACCATTTTGTGCTTTTGGTATAGATCCTTCAGCAGCGCATCCAACTCCTGTTCATCGATATAACCGTTTCCATCCTGAAATAATAAAACAAGCCGAGCGTGAAGACCTTCAGATAAAGGATTCAGCTGGAATGGGGTACTAATGTTGTACTAATACAATCCAGTATTGTGATTACAGTATGGAAGACCCAAATGACAACACAAAAGCAGAGGTATTTGGATGTTTCTCACCTTATCGTAGAAAGTGAAGATGTCATCGAACTCCTCAGAGGATAGTTTGAAGCTCTAATAAAGATCAGAGCATATGATGAGCAGGTGTTGTGTGAGAGAGAGAGAGAGAGAGAGAAGACGATGAACTGAACAATGCACGAGTAGTCTCAGGTACACGTGGTGCAGTTCGATAAGGAAAGTAGACATACAAGCATTTTTTGTTGTTGTTGTTGGAAATGTAACGTTTGGAAATATAAAATGTCTTTTGTACTGACTCAATAACGCAGAAGCAATAGTAAAAATTTAACGGTGCTTAAGACTTTCGCACATTACGGTGTATTACAGAGAATCTCCATACAGAAAGTAAGTTTCTTCTTTGTGTGTGGCTGGAGCTTCATCTAGAAGCAGCAGCCGCAACATCTGCGCACTCTTATAATGTTTAATATTTCATTGAAATGCAGAAAGCTGTATGAAATATGGAGAGCGAAAAAGCTTTTCAGGTCAAGTTTTGAAGTAGATACAGACATGCCACTCCCCTTGAAGCCTTTAAAATTACATACAGGGTTCCACTACAGTTTTGCCTTCAAACATTGGGAAGCATGGCCTGAGGGGAAAAATGATACCCAAAAAAAAGAAAAAAAAAAAAGCTTCTGGTTGTCCAAGATGGTTTCCGTGTCATTACTGAAGAACTGGATGCTTTCGGTTTGGATGGGTTTCCATCTTTGTTAGTTACGTTAGTCTTGCAGCTCTAGAGCAAAACTAATGAAGCAAACCCCTTCATGTGTGGGTTGATCGACTACTTTCATTGTTAAAATGATGTATACTGATCTACCTGCCTAATATTGCGTAGGTCCCCCTTGTGCCACCAAAACAGCATGGAAGGAGAGCCTACTGAACTATAGAAAATCTCTTAGCGATGCTAGAAAAGTCT
>JANDJT010000002.1:28969510-28991573 GCA_024331685.1 Stegophilus panzeri | reverse complement strand
TCTCTATCACTCTATCTCTCTCGCTCTCTATCTATCTATCTATCTCTCACTCTCTATCTATCTATCTATCTCTCTCTATCACTCTATCTCTCTCGCTCTCTATCTATCTATCTATCTCTCACTCTCTATCTATCTATCTATCTCTCTCTATCACTCTATCTCTCTCGCTCTCTATCTATCTATCTATCTCTCACTCTCTATCTATCTATCTATCTCTCTCTCTCACTCTATCTCTCTCGCTCTCTATCTATCTATCTATCTATCTCACTCTCTATCTATCTATCTATCTCTCTCTCTCTCACTCTATCTATCTATCTCTCACTCTCTATCTATCTATCTATCTATCTCACTCTCTATCTATCTATCTATCTATCTCTCTCTCGCTCTCTATCTATCTCTCACTCTCTATCTATCTATCTATCTATCTATCTATCTATCTATCTATCTCTCTATCTATCTCTCACTCTCTACCTATCTATCTATCTATCTCTCTCACTCTATCTCTCTCTCACTCTCTACCTATCTATCTATCTCTTTCACTCTATCTCTCTCTCACTCTATCTCTCTCTCACTCTCTATCTCTCTCACTCTCTATCTCTCTCTCTCTCTCACTCTCTATCTATCTAACTATCTATCTCTCTCTCACTCTATCTATCTATCTCTCTCACGCTCTCTATCTATCTATCTCTATCTATCTATCTCTCTCTATCTATCTATCTAGCTCTGTCTATCTATCTATATCTCTATCTATCTAGCTATCTCTCTCTCACTCTCTATCTCTCTCTCTCTCTCTCTCTCTATCTATCTATCTATCTGTGTCAAGTCATCAAACACAGCCCATTAGCATCCCCTTCAGGTCACTGTATATCTGTGTGGTATCTGTTTGTCTCTCACGGACTGTGTTTGATGACATAGCTTATACACACTGTTATTGTCGCTTCACAGTAATTGCGTAATCATCTGAATAGCCAGATGTTTGTTGTTCAGTACAGAACAACTGGAATTAACGCAGCTTTTGCAGTACATAACGTTGGTATTGTATGTACGCTCGTTCGCATAAACAAGGACACGAGCTGAAGGTGTTCCTTTGGCCTACACCGCATTTAACAATCACCAGCTTTACCAGATTATTTTTTTGTTCATACTTATATTTTTGTGCAACTGTGCAGTAACAGTTTGCCTCACTAATACGCTGATATGGCCAAAAGTTTGTGGACACCTGTCCATCACCTCACCTATACAGTGGTGGAAATAAGAGATGTTTCTTGTGTGACTCCTTGGTCACAAAAAGCCTTTTTATAGACCATTAATTTACTAACCCAGCTGATATTAATTTACACAGATAGGGGGTATAATTACTTACGGATTTCAGTTAATTCATTGCCTTACTGAACTGCTTTTTCATAGCGTATTCAGCACTTTTTTTCCCCGCGTCATTCCACTTTATTACACATAACTTTATTTATGCACTTTAATGTTGTGAATTCTTTATATTTCCAGATTTCTAGAGTTAATACTGATGTCTGGTGAAAATTTCATGTGAATAACCTCATTGGAAATATATTTACTAAAAAAAAAGGTTGACGCGTCCAATACTTATTCCCCCCGCTGTACGTGTTTGTTGTACCAGCATTACTCCATTTGCTGTTATAATAAGCTCTGCTCTTCTGCGTCTCAAGTCTTTCCACTAAATTTTGGACGTTCAACATCGAGGCTAACTTCCTCAACGGATCATTAGGACGTAATAAGAGTGTGAATCGTGAAGAAGCCGATTTTGCACTACTACTATCAAGAATACTACTGAAAATGTCTGGCACTAATTGTTCTTGAGCCGTGGTGACTTTGGAATTAAAAAAAAATTTAAAAAAGAAAAGAAACTCACACTTTTGAATGAGATTTATTTAAATAGGACAATTTTCATTTGTAAGAATGGTTATAACACATGAAAGCCACTGAACATGAACACTTCTCCTACCAGAAGCAGTATTCATTTTCTTTTTCTTTTTTAAATCTGATATTCACACTTTGGTGAGAGGAGATCTCCCAGTACAGCCAACGCTTGAGTCCTTTAGGCTTCTCACAATGGCGGTATTTAAGGAAACACAAAGAACTATGTACACTCCAATCAACTCCAGTTTTAGAAAGTCGTGAGTGTGACAATGACAGTTACTCAGAGCTGTCAACTATCTTACAGACCGGATCATAGATCGAGTAGGTACTGTACATATCAGCGTCTGATGCCTTGCGGATCGCCACCAAGCAAGCATTCAAACAGGTGTGTACAAAACGTAGGAACTAAAACGAGTCACGGAAACAACTCGCAAAACTCAATTTCCAAAGTAAAAAAAATGAGCCATTTTGCAGTAGGCATGTGCCAAGATGTCGCAATACAGTGCCTTGCGAAAGTATTAACACCCCTCTTTCTACACATTTTGAAGTGTTGAAAAAGAAACTAAAATTGACTTCATCAAAATCAATGTAGTTTACAAAAAAAGATTGATCGCATTTTGAACTTTGGGTTCTTGCAGGAACTGGTCTCTTTATATTAAAAAGAGATCGCTTTAATTGCGCACAAGTCGAAGCTGTTTGATAAACGATGTGACTTCTGATGGCAAACGGTTGCACAAGAACTACTTTAAGTTTAAGTGATACATTCTTTATTTGCAAATAACTATATTATATGTTATAGTAGTGTTATCCATTCAAGCACCGAACCGACGTGCAAGCAATCACGTGGTGACGTCATGTTCACGTCAACGTCGTTTAGGTTTGCACGTCTTCCGTTTTTGTCCGTCTGAGACAGCCGAACGGGGAAAGCTGTCCAAAAAGGATGACGAACGCAACACAGGGAAGTGTGTTCACAATAAAAAAAATTTCATTTTTTAAATATTGCACATGTCCAATATTGTGGAAACATTATTCTTGGCACATGCCTACATGCAGGTCAGTGATAAAGCAAAGGTTAAGACATGTTCATCTGCTACATTCAACAAATAGAGTGTTTTTAGTTGCCAATCAAATGCATAAATAGACGACTTAAGGGGGTCATTTGGTTGTTTTTTTTTTTGTTTGTTTTTTTTGGGGGGGGGGGGGGGGTCTTTACATGTTTGATGTCCGACATGCTTTATTAGTTTTGCATCAGAGCTCCAAGACTAAACGTGACGCGTAACTGAACGTAACGGAACATGACGCGTAGTCAGTGGAAATATTTTCTGCGAATACAAAACAACTGTTAAGCTCTGCCGTCGCAAGTCTGAATCCTGGTGATGCCACAGCCATCTGTAGCCTGGGTGGGCAGGGCATGGTGGGCGGGGCATACCAGTACTCTCCCGTGTCAATCACAGCGACACTAGCCAATCACGGGAGACTGTGAGCTCGGGTATGCGGAAGAGGGCTGATAGCTCAAAAAGCTGCAGAGGTTGGCTTTGTGGTCACATGTGCATTAAAAAAAAAATCATTCATTTGCTTACTTCTATACATTACAGAAATCGTACTTGTGTCTCTTAAAGCACACAAGAAGTCTTGGTGTAGATGTTCCCATCTTTAGCCTTGTAACTGAGAAACGCAACTAAAGAAATACACACACACGCCGCTTTTGAGCCGATCGACCGCATCACACAGTAACGGGTATGAAAGTGCGTTTGATTTTTATTACCGCCCACCCACCCCCCTCCCAGAACCATTCCTTAACGTTCAAGGCTACTTTTACGCTGTTGCTGTGTGGGCTTTATGATAATGTGGTTTCTATCCTCTAGCATCCAAGTTTTAACAAAATAAAAACAGAAGCCTTTTATTAGAATCTGTAAAGAATAAATACTGGGGGGGGGGGGAACTAAAAAAAAGGAGAGAGAAAATCTGGCCCACACCATGTTCCATGCACACAAGTTATTTACAGATTGAAATGCATGACCCCCTTTGTAACCAAACTGATAAAAATAAAAGCAATAGAGAGCGAGAGAGAGAGAGAGAGAGAGAGAGAGAGAGAGAGGGGAGGAAAAACTACCAAGGAAGTCTCCATGAACGCCACCGCTGGAGGGAAGAGCGCAGTACTGACATCATGGTTTTGTCTTCAATAAAGCTAGCTTTTTATTTCAAATAAAATTAA
Source organism: Stegophilus panzeri (assembly GCA_024331685.1). Lineage (NCBI taxonomy): Eukaryota > Metazoa > Chordata > Actinopteri > Siluriformes > Trichomycteridae > Stegophilus > Stegophilus panzeri. The sequence goes on along the minus strand of JANDJT010000002.1, from coordinate 28,987,468 downwards.
TTTAGAGTCTCAATAAAAACAAAACAGAAGAGGCATGAAAAAAAATGGATGCGGTACGTAGACGATGTCTGGAGGCGGCCGAGAGCGTTTCTCGGGAGCCGCCGGAGGGGAGGGTTCCTCCTCGCAGAGAGAGTTTATGATTGGAGGAATCTTCCTCAGTCCTCTAAATACTCCCATAAGTCCTTGTCATAGCCCTCGTGCACGTGCTGCAGCAGAACTCGGCGTCGACTCTCGCAGTATCTGCGCCAGAGATTACAGAGTGAGACAGGTTCTCATACGGAGCATACAACTTTGCTTGTTTTTTTTTTTGTTTTTTTTTACTATTAACAGCACTGTTGACGTGGCAAACGTCATTACAGCCAACACCTCACCTATACTTGTCTTGGACTTTCTGTTTGATATCTTGCAAGGAATCCTGGGAAATGTCTCGCTCCAGATAGCCTGACAGCACCTCTGTGGCATTCTCCAGGTCAGCCTGATTGTTCTAAAGGGCAGAGAAAAGGGCGTTTAGTTTCCTGAGACCGGGCTGGTAAGGGCGTGCGAATGAAAAAAAAAAAGAAAAAAAAAAAAAAAAAAAAAAAAAAAAAAAAAAAAAATAGTACAGTACAAGTCTTTTAACGCTCTCGTCAAAAAACAATAAAATTAGTCTAACTCCATTTCTCATATCCAGGCTGCGCAGGTAGACACCTCGAAAATGATGGACTGGTTGTTCTTCTTGAGGTAGAAGGCGAACACATAGGTGAACATGAGCGTGGACCGGCACTGGCACAGCACGTCCACAGCCTTCTTCAGGAACTGCACCTCGATCCACGACATGTTGTGCTGCTGCATCTCCTCCATCTTCTGCTTCACCTGCGCGTACAGCTTGTGCTCGAAGCGCAGGCTCTGCATGTGGTTCATGTAGCGGTTGCAGTAGAAAAGGTAACGCTGCAGAGCTGCACGGGAACGCTGTGCACCAAACACACACACACACACGTTTACACTACAGCGCATATACAGTCATGTGAAAATTTTTTTTTTTTTTTTTACATATTTGGACAAGCAAGCATTTGATCCTCTTTGAAACAGTGCCTATTAATAAAGTTGATACACTATCAAATGACACATTTTATAGTAATTTAAAAAAACAAACAAACAAAAAAACCCAGATCAGTCACATTTTCACAAAAGCCAACAATTTCCATGGGGTGTACATCAGTAGATGGTATTAATCAGCTTATTTCATTCATTCTACAGTGAAACCATTTCCCTTTTCATTTCCTGCCACCTAGTGGACACATTACTCAGAAGTATGAAGGTAGACGCCTCTGCTCCCGGCCACACGCTCACGAATATGTTGCTGCAGAAGGATAAACCAGGCCCTAGACTGCATGCTTGCACAATAAATTTGGTCCTTTGAGCATTTATTAGTAATAATTAATTAAATAAATGAATGAATAAATGAATGAATAAATAAATAAAAAAATTTAAGAAGTGTGAAAAGCATCCACTGGAGCAGTTGATTAAACAGACCTTGGGAGAACCTGCCCCTAGGGACGGGCGATACACTGCATCATCACCATGATATTTTAACACGTAAAAGACACAAACCACACACTGCACCATCGCCCGCGACGGTCGAACCAGTTATCCATTTCCCACAATAGTATTCTGTAAAACTATTATTAGACCGCATGTTAATCATGATCATTTTCACTGTAAATATTGTACACTACCTCCTGGGCGTCTCGGGCCGCCTTCGCGTCGTCTTCGTTGTAGCGATTGCAGTTGTACCTGGAGAACACAAGGCTGCTGTTGTGAGAGAGTGCTACGCCATTCAGCAGGGGTGTAACAATACACTCTGGTCACGATGAGTCGATTCGGCTCGATTCTCAGGAGATTTCGAACTAAATTTTTTAAAAAATTATTTCTGAATCAAACAAACAATGTGCATTTTTGATGCATACAACTAAATAAATTAAAATAGCTACAAACAGAGGTTTAATACTGTAAAGAAAATGTACTAAGGGCTCACCATATCTTAAATTTAAAAAGAATTTTTTAAATGATTGGTGTGTCATTTTAACCGAAAATAGAGCTCCAAAGTCGGCTAAAATGCCTGTATTGAGCGACCTCGTTCTCTGACACTGTGGATCACAGCGCCGCAGGGCCTGGTGTCGTTTTTACCAGGTAGAACGTGGTTGCGTAACTGTATAGCGTATAACCCGTGTCAGTCTTCGCGATCCAGAGCTCGTTACACCCCTACCATACCTACCCGTTAATTAGTTGTATAGTAATTTGGGTGAAGTGCACTCACCAGGCCGACCCATGAGGCTCCCAAGGACCTAAACACACCCAACAGAACTCCGCCTTACAGTTCTGGTTACGGCAAACCATGTGGTTACAACCGCCGTCCTTTTCGATGGTCACATGGCACTTGGGACACTCCTAATTATACATTTATACACACACACACACACACAAGACTGATTTTTCAAGGACATTACAAAGCATTCCTAAGCTAGTCGATGTATGATGTGTGACGTGGATATGCCGTTTTGCTTCTTAATCTGTCGTACCTTGGTATTTGCTGCAATCCAGTTTGATGTTTCGCTGTCATCGTCACATTTCTTAATCCACTTCCTCAACCACTAGTGGGGAAGAGGGCAAATAAAAAGACAAGCACGAAATACCAAAAGTGCATTCTTTAGCTTTGGACGACCGTTCGTGCGCAGTAATGATATCGACGTGAACACACACCTTACACTTCACCGGATCGTGCCAGTTCTCTCCACAGTTGAAGCTGAGTAGATAAAAACAAGCGTTTAATTGGTTAGCCAGCATCCGGAAGACAGTGAAAGCAGTCGGCCTGATTACTAAACGTGATGTTATTTTAGAGCGACATAGCCGGTCCACAAACATGAGGGAACCCTCTACGAACCCTCATGTCGGTTCCCTAATTATACAACGTGTTCAATCGGTCAGATCAAACCAGAGGGTTTTGTTTAGTTTTTTTTACCAGAACTGTCTTCCGCAATTGCAGCGCACTGGCTTGGCATCTGGATACTGGACCTTAACCACATGATGGCAGTCAGGAGCCGGACACCATTTTAAAAGTCTATTGCACTGCGGGAAGAGAGCAGAAACAACATCAGTCTACAGTCGTCTGTCACTGAAACGGAATAAAGAACTAGGTCTAGATATGCCTGTTCCCAGTTTCCCTGTTTATCTATCCAAATATGAACCATGTAGGCTATGGACGGACGCTACACTAATACACAAGATAAATAAAACAATATTATCTGTACTGTTGTTTGAACAACCTTGCAAATATTCATAGACCAGGTGTCCAGCTAGTTAGGTAAAAATGTTCAATGGGATGGAATGCTGGTCAATCACAGGGCACCACACACTCACACACGCACTTTCACACACTCCTTCATAGCTAGGGGCAATTTATCATCCCCAGTACACCTACCACCATGGTTTTTTTTTGGGGGGGGGGGGGAACCAGAGAACCTTGAGGAAACCCCACAGGACCAACATGTATCCCTGGCTGCTTCACCACGCTTCCCTTTAGATTAGATGCAGTTTGTGAACCGACTACCACTTGGTATGTTTGACTCACATTGGCCAACTGCCTAACCTAAGCACCAAATTAATACAGGTAGTGTGTGTTAGATGACAAGATCATGTGACTGACCAGGGTCATATAGGGTGTATCGTCAGGACTCTTACCTCTACGAAACTATTCGTGATTAAATGTTGGTACTTCAGCTTCACTTTTGAGTCGGTGATCAACCGCCTGCAAGACACACACACACACACACCCCCCCCCACACCCAGTTCAACTACTGGTAATGTATGATAAATGAAATGAAATCAATTGCATTAAATTGCAACTTACATTACAGTGTTGTCATCAACCAAAATATCACAGTTGTGAGCAGGACATGAGATGGTCTGCGGGGGGAGGGGGGACAAAATAGAAACACACACAACATATAATGTGCACCTGTAATATGACAATATCAGTGTATAATGAGCTGACTGTCTGACTAGGAAGTCTGAACGCTGTATATCTAGGGCTGCATGTCTAAAAGAATAGCAGTAGTCATTATTAACATTAGTAACTAGCAGCATGACTATTTAATAAGAACTGAGTGTCATTATCTTAAACATATACTCCATTACACTGCAGTTTCTCTACACACTGAGCTGTAATCAGTCTAATCTAGTCACAGGATCTTTAGTGATACTTGCCTGACCCATCCCCTCTTCTATAATTTTGGTGGTCAGGTAATCCCCCCAGCACTGCATGCAGAATTTGTGTCCACACTCCAGACCTGTGAAATACTGGGGGGGGGGGGAGATAAATAAATTAATAAATTACATGAAATTTATGAATCATGTTCTGAAAAAGCAAAGCATTTGCTGGAGTGGGAAAAAAAAATTGTGTGGGATTTTTTTGGCACATAATTTTGATGGAAACCAAACACTGTCTCGGAGACTGAGAATACCACACAGTGAAGCATGGTGGTGGCAGCGTCGCATGAGGTGTGACTTTAAATCCGAATTTAGCCGAGAAAGCAGAAAAGCACCGTTCTGAGGCGTCTCACTTATATCACAGTAGCAACGCGTCAAAAAGTGGAAACGCTCCAGATACGGTCACCCCAGAAACATCATGCCTGAGGTACATTACTGACCGAAGTGGGATAGTTCAGGTAGCAGATCTGGCAATGCATGTCCTGATTAGACGAACGTGTGCTCATCGGTCTCGTCCTCGCCTTCTTACTGGGGTTGATGACATGGCACTCCGAGAATAATTTATCCAGATTCCCGTCAAAGTACCTGAGGAGAAGTAGTCATAAGTCAGAGGGATAAAACACGACCTTTCCACCGAGGTGTTTTCAATCAAAGTAACTAATTATCCGCTGGTTGTCTTGCTGTTAACGCTTTTTTTTTCTCCATTTCCTGTCTTCCTGTCCGATCCTGTGATCTTTTTCCCTCCTTCACCATTTACACTCAAGTGTCCTGCCTCCATTTGCTAAAATTCTCCAGACACACAAAAAAAAGTTGAAGAGGAGAACACTTGCCTCTCCATGAGCTTCTCTTTGTCCCAGTTGAAGTGACTGAGCATTATTCTGGTTATAGTCGCTGGGTTCTGCAATAAACACACAACACAGTAACAGACAAGAAGCTTAATCATCAAAAGCTCGTCACACTAACACATCATACGCCTTACTAATAAATAAATAAACTCCAGGGATGAACAGATAACGTGTTCTAATGCTAGAAAGGTTCGCACGGCAGCTGGTTTAAAACATTTTGTGCATCACAGCCACAGTTTGTTTTCTCTTTTTTTGTTCGTCAGTCCGAATCTCCAGAACATGTAGCTCTGTCCTTCGGCTCAGTTTCGCAGCTCACAGCTACAGAAGAACGCTCGTTCGCATCCCAAATCACACGTTTCGTGTGTTTTCAGCAGTCGCACGGATATACAGAGTATAAAAAGCTATATATATATTTTTTTTTAAGCCAGCCCGAGTCACTGAGCAGCCAGAGAACGGGCACGAAATGACAGATTTGAGACTTTATCAAATAAGAGTGCGCCTGTATCGTAATCAGCCTTTACAAGCTGTATTTCGAGAACACACGTCCCACACGTCAGGCATTTCAAGCTCACGTACTGAAGACAGTAACTCAATCACTCTTTACAACCGTGGTGAGCAGAAAAGCAGCTCAGACCACACCGGGTTCCCGTCCTGTCAGCCAGGAACAAGAACCTGAGGTTACATCCAGAACAGACTCTGTGATTCCTGATGAGAAAATGTACAAAAGAGACTGAAAGAAGAACTTATGATTAAAAAAATAAACTGTATGAATCTGGTGGACATGTTAAACCCACAACAAGTCAAATAAAACCAAACAAATAAAACAAAAAGGAAGATTTAACACCAATGAATAATTAACCACGCTGGATATCACGCTGAAATATAATTAATTATCAATAAGAACACTTATTTATTTATTTATTTGTGTTTATTCGTGAACTCTGTAGAACAGTGAGCCTGTATCGGTTACCAGGGAAAGCTTCAGAGGTTCGCTAGCTAAAAGCTACATCACACAACGCTAATGCTAATCCATGCTAGGACCAGAAAGTGACGAAAACACAAAACTGAAACTTTTTTTTTTTTAAATAAATAAATAAATCACAATATTAACGAAGCATGTCAGCAGACAAGAGCATGTCTAAGTCAGGTGAGTTTTATTAGCTTAACTTTAGCCTTCTGAGGTAAACTAGCTTCCTAGCTCAACACTAACAGAAGCCTCAACAAACACTGAAATTATATTCATTAAATAAAAAACACGGCCACATGGTGTGCCTTTAAAAAAATTATTATTATTATTTACACAATCTCTCCAAAAAAAAGGAGAAAATTCCGCCAAGTTATTATTATTAGTAGTCACTGGGAGGATGCTAGGCTAGTAAGCTATCATGATAGGTGTTCTCACACAGGGGATTAGTGATAAATTAAAATGTAAATAAATCAGGGAAAAAAGGTCATAAAGACTGTCAGAGATTTATTATATTATATATTACGTTGGGTATATGAAATGAAAGCTATAAAATCTGGCGTTGAATTCTTTTATTTTATACAAATATAAACATTTTTCTTCTATACACTCAAGTTTGTTTACCTTTTCTTTTTTTACTTTTTATTTTTTCCCCTGTGCATTCTGTCAATTATTATTAGTTTATCTGTTACTACATGATTGTGCAACACCTTGAGCTACCACGTGTATAAAAAAAAAATGCTCTACTTATTATAACGGAATGTCGTTGTTGATTTGCATTTCGCAATGTGCGGCCTGATTGTAAACAACAACAAACTTTACACTAATAGAAGTATAATAAACCCGTATGATATTATTTTAATATAATATTATCCAAAAGCATTGGGTTACTACTACTGAACCAAATCTTTATCCTGGATGTATTCACGTTACAGTTATAAGAAGTTTATCAAAAGTATTCACTTTTTATTTAAAAGACACCCCACTCCCCCCCCTTTTGTGTGTTTTTAGCCCTTTTAACCCCCTCCTTATGAACTAAGACTCCTCCATGTTTATGTTTTTATGTAAAGTTTGTTCTTTCCTGTGTTGTTTATCTCGGCAGTGACCGAGCCGCCGCCTGACTGTCGTAAAACGCGGATTTCACTCCGACACTTCTTGAAACTTTTTGGCAGAGTGCCACAAGCAGTAATAACACACACAAACTGCAATGTGTTCCTACCAGTAAGTTTCAAACTTTATTTCGTTTAGCTTTTATTATTATGATTTATTTTGTTTTACACAGCAGTGAGCTCAGTGTAGGATGCTGTGATAAGAGAAGCTAAGCTAAACCCGAGACAGCGGGCTGCTAACAGGGGCCGTGACGCTACACAATATTATTAGTATAAGTAGTAGAAGTAGTATTGGAATTATTGTTATTGTTGTTGTTATTATTAGTACACGAATGGACAGTGTGTGTGAGTGTGTGTGTGTTCCAGCTACCTGAATAACCTCGTTCACCTCCCTGATGCACTCCACCATGTGCTGGAGGATTTGCTCGGCGGTTAACACTTCGTATCGGTAATCCTCTTCGTCCCGTCCGGCCCCGAGGCCGCCGCCGCTGCCGGTCTCCTCGCACCCGTCCCGCTCTCCTCCGGCTACCACCGGCTCCACCAGCTCCACTTCGCCGAGGTCCAGCGCATCGTCGTCGGCTTCCTCCTCCGCGCTGTCCTCGCTGCATTCCTCCTCCTCGTCGTCGAATTCATAGTTATAACCCTCGTCCGAGTCCATTACTTGGCGTGTTATTTTTATTTATTTATTTATTTATTTATTTAAACAAAGTGGATTAAAAAAAAAACCAACAATCTCCACTGATGTTAGCTCTAGCTGCTACAGGCTAAGAACTAAAGCAGCCGCATTAGCAGGGCTAGCTAACGGTAAAGCCTCCCCACTTCTCCTAGGCGTTATTTTGGTCAAATCCCAAACGGCTCCCTTCTCCCCTACAGAAGCGCACTGCATAGTCCTTAATGCAACCGCTAGTGCACTTCATTACACGTCCAGTAGAAAGTGGTTCAGGACGCGGCGCTTTTCCGTCACCCGCATTCCTCCCGACAATGTTATGATTGGCTGAGAGTATTCGGGGCTCCTGCGCTGTGATTGGCTGAGTTCACAAGGACTTTAGCCAATGGGATTGCAGGTACTCATACGGGCTGCTCATGAATATGACGTAGTTCAGGAAGAGAGGTTTTTCGGATTACGGGTGAGGAAAAAACAAACAAACAAACAAAAACGCCAACGCTATGCCAAGAAAGAAGGAAAAAACTTATTAAAACTAAACACTTTTCTTTTGTAAAATAACAATTAAGAATGTCATATTGTGTATGAAGGTTTAATATTATTTTAGGTGGATACAGATAGATTTGTCTCACTCAAACTACCTGTAAACGGTGACAAACTGTCTCACATACAGTAATTGGTATATAACTGTGTACAGGAGCAGTGCTATTTTTAATCTTACAGTCAGTCCAGAACAAGTATAATATTATAGGGTGTTCCACACTAACATGGCCGAAAGCATGTGGACACCTTAACATCACACCTTGTGTCAGTGTCAAACACAAGCTTTTCTCTAAAGGCTTTCTACGCGATAGCGGCGTGCGTTTGTGGGAATTTCTGCCCATTTGCTCGTTAGTGAGACGAGAAGGCCTGGCTCACAGTCGACATTCCTGGTGTTCAGCTCGTCAGACCGTGTCTTTATGGACGCCGCTTTGTGCACAGGGGCGTTGTCATGTTGGAACAGGAAAGGGTCGTCCCAAATCTGTTGCCACAAAGTTCAAAGAATACAGATTGTTTAACGTGTCTTAGCATTAGCATTAACATGAACATTACTTACCTTTGACTGGAACTAAGGAGCCCAAACCCTGAGGAACAGTCCCAGATCATTATTATACATCCTCCACCACTCTTTACTCTTGGCACTATGCAGTCGGGTAGGTAGCGTTCCCCAGGCATCCACCAAACCTAGATTCATCTATCATACTACCAGCGTGATTCATCACTCCAGAGAACACGTTTCCACTGCTCCAGAGTCTGGTGGCGGCGCTTTACACCACTTTACACCAGCTCACGCTCGCTCGCCATTGCGAACAGTGCTCTTAGGCTTGCGTGCAGTTACTACAGAAGAATTTCTTTGATCAGACTATGATTAAATATGATCAGTATGTAATCCATCAGGTCCAATCAAGAGGTAAAATAATCAGTGATAAGAATTGTTTCAATCCATCAGAACCTTAATAACGGCTTTGATATGTGTTTCAGTCACGAAGAGAGACTGACTTAAGATTAAATTAGCGTTTAAACATGATTGTGTTGTAATAGTACACAGAATATTTAATTAATCAGAAAACAATAAGCGAATATTCATGAAGGTGAATCCAGGACAAATTGGCATAGCTCCAGCTTGTTGGAAATCAACAAGCACACATTTCTCGCTCGCAGTTTGTATCTTTTTGATCGCTTGGAATTCGTTTTTCCTTACAGTGTATCCACTATTATTGCCAAACTTTATGGGTGGGATGACACGGCTCTTGTTCTTATCGTAATAAGGTGTCATTTCTTTTTTTGGCATCAAAAGCCTCGAGACTCGGAAGTTTTTATTTTTGCCGAAGAAGATGATTCCACAATGCTGCTTGGCCACGGAAACCCATTTCATCAACGTCCAGTACAGGCCTCGTGCTGACGTTGCTTCCAGAGGCAGTTTAAATGTTGTGGCTTGCTCCTAGGTGCTTCCGTTTCATGATACTAGCACTTATAGTTGACCGTGGCAGTGCCACGTCTAAAGTCCAATGACTATAAGGTGTCATCTTTGCCACAAGTCAGTTTGTGAAATGACTGAGTTCTTCAGCACGGCCCATTCTACTGCCAGTGTTTGTCTGTGGAGATTGCATGGCTGTGTGCTTGATTGTATGCACCTGTGAGGAGTGGGTGTGGCTGAAACACCTGAACTATATACTGTGTATATATACACACCGATAAGCCGTAACATTAAAACCACTGACTGGTAGGATATATTTATTAGGCAGCAGGTGAACAGTCAGTTCTCGAAGTTGACGTGTTGGAAGCAGGAAAAATGGGCAAGTGTAAGGATCTTAGCGACTTTGACAAGGGCCAACTTGTGATGGTTAGACAGCTGGGTCAAAGGTTCTCCAGAACAGCAGGTGTTGTGAGGTGTTCCCAGTATGCAGCAGTTACCTACCAACAGTGGAACAGCAACAGGGTCATGGACTCCCATGGCTCACTGATCCACGTGTTAAGCGAAGGCTAGCGTGTCTGGTCCGGTCCCACAGAAGATCTACTATAGCACAAATTGCTGAAAAAGTTCACGCTGGCTCTGATAGAAAGAAGACAGAACACACAGAGCATCACAGCTTGCTGGAGCAGAGCGTTCAGAGTGTCCATGCTGACCCCCTGTACACCACCGAAATCTCCTACAAAGGGCACGTGAGCATCAGAACTGGACCATGGAGTAATGGAAGAAGGTGGTCTGGTCTGATGAATCATGTTTTCTTTTACATCATGTGGAGGATGGGTGTGTGTGTGTGTTGCTTAGCTGGGGAAGAGATGGCACCAGGATGCACTATGGGAAGATGGCGAGTAAAAAACCCCAAAGAATGAATGAACAAATTAATCAATAAGAGAGCAAGACAGCAGAAAAATGTCTGAAATCTGTATCGTTTTATTCTTTTACAGGCAAGGTACTTTGTGTGTGTGTGTGTGTGTGTGTGTGTGTGTGTGTGTGTGCAGGCAGGTTTTTAATACATTCTCATTCATGATGAAAAGTAAGGACTGGCAAGAGTTATCTGGGAACAATAAAAAGAAATGCGCATCTTCATGAAGGTCAGTGGCTACTATTACTGATTCTGTTAATAAATCAGCATATACGCACAGATAAAATCCACCCCCCTCCCCCAAACCGCTATTTATAATATATATATATACACTCCATATAGCTATAGATTTCAGATAAAGTCATCACTATGGTACAGGACACATTTTTCCATTTTTCTTTATGATCTCCCCAAGTCAAGTATTTACTTCAATTATTTATTTAGTTAAGACTGAAAAAAATGAGATGGGATTTACTTACTGGCATAAAATAATCACATGGGGGGAAAAAAAGACAGCTATTCACAATCACTTTGGGAGGCGGGGGGAGTACAGCAGTGGACCCTGTGGGCACGACGGACGAACTGGGCAGAGGTGAGAATTAGTTCAGTATCATCTGTATCATCTGTATCGCTGAGGAAGGGGAAACTGTCCTAAACCTTTAAGGTACAGGTTGTAATTGCTAGGCATATGCTGCCAGATGGTTATACAATGACTACTGACGTTCAAAGTGCACAATTATGGTTATCAGGATCATTGCAGAAAGCATGCACAGGTAGGCAGGATTTTCAGGCAGCATGTCTGTGTTCTGGAGATAAGGTTGAATGAGGCGTCATCCTCAAACCAGGCAATCCCATAATTCTGTTTTCTGATCATATTTAACTTTACTTCCTTCCAGAACGTTTAGCACTGCAGGAACAGTCATTTCAGTGCACTCCCTCAACTACCTAGGACTAATACGTGTGAGTATTTCAGCACCCGGTGTGTGTCCCACTGCTGTACTTTTCCTACAGACACGAGATGAACTCCTGTTATTTTAAAAAAGAAAGAAAACAAAAGAAAACTGAAAAACACTTCATTCAGAAAAAAATAGAAAAAGGCAAGTCACACTGTAACAGTTACTAAAATATTCATCATAAAGTTAAACCACCGAGAAATGTAATATAGTCATAGCAACAGCAGTAGAAATGATAAAAATGCAGATATGTGTGAGAGAGAGAGAGAGCGTCCCTAAAAAGACCAGTTACTGCTACGTGTTCTTGAATTGTGACTCCTGAAATAGAAAAAAAAATTCTGTAACTTTGTGATTGGTGTACATGCCCCATGTCAGTGGATTTATATGGCAAAATATATGTGGGGAAAAAAATACCAATAAATCCATGTATATATATATTTTTTTGTTCAAAGGTCATTTCTTACACATATTTGGCAGGGTAATATTGACAACAACAACAAAAAGTCAAAAAGAGTTATAAATAAGCATTCGTTATTTTCTCATGCACACCAAAACATAATTGTAAATAATAATAATAATAAAAAAAAGGCCCCTACACTCCAAAGGGCACGATCTTGAGTGTCGCACATGCTCAATAAAACACGTCACGCAGCCTTCAAGTCTGAAAAGTGTAACGTAGAAATCAGAATCTTCCTTTCATCTCCGTTCTTAAAAGACCTGAGGAAATGTCACTCCATCGGCAAACCTGTACGGAAGTCTGGACCCGCCCATCGCCTTTCCGCCGTCCGAACCAGCAAATCTTTATACACGCATCGTTAACGTAAATGTAAACATAAGGGCGGACTCGATGAGGGTAATTTTTGTGTGAAGCTTCTTCCCTTACAACACGACGTCGTCTCCTTGATCTCGGTAAATAACGTAATAATGTCATAACAGCGAGCGTAGGCCACGTTCAGTGTATAAACGTCCAAGGATGGTACAAAATGAGGTTTTCAGAAACGCTTCCGGCGAGTCCACGCTCTCGGCCTGGGCGTCTTGAACAGGTTGCTACGCATGCATCTTTTTAAAGCGAAGATAAAATTCCCCCATGCCACCACTTACAGCTTGGGAAGGAGCTAAAGAGGGAAAAACCGGGACGTGAAATATACAGACACCAAAAAAAAAAAAAACGTCTCACTACACTATGGATGATAACGTGTTTTCTTCGGCGTAAGGAGAAGCAGAGGAAGTCCGTAGCACGGCGTGATTGCCGGGTGAGAGGTCGTTCATCTCTCCGGATGAGGATAAAGGGAACGATGGAGAGAGAGAGATGCCGGATGAGGGTTCAGCGGAGCCGGCGAAGGTTCGAGGAGGCTTAGGGACGAGATTGGGCTCGAGCGTGGCTCTGGCCAGTAGCTGCTGCTCGCTGTCCAAGTCTTCCATGCGCTGTTCTTCCGTCTGAACTGAAGAGCCGCGTCCCGATTCGGATTCAGCGTCAGAATTGTCCGGAGGCAGAGAGTCGCTTCCGTCTAGCTTGAAGAGGGAATCCAGATACTGAGCAAACTCCAGCACTGCCTGACTGGTGTTCCCATTGGACAGTGGTGCCACTCTGACTGCTTTTGTACCCTTCTCCTCTTTCTTCACACCTTCATTTTTTGGATTCTCGCCACATTCCTCCCGTATAATGCCAGTCCAGGGGGCCACAGGACTTAAGTCCTTGCTGTTAGACCTCTGAAACACTTCAAAAGTCTCTGATTTAGTGCGCAAGAGTGCCTTTTGCTGGCCTGGCTGACCCTCACCGATATGTTTTGGCGTAAACCGGGGAAAATGGCCACCACGGTTGGTTTGAGAGAGGGAACGGCCTTGATTAGAAGGTACCACAAGTTCCTGAGAGAGGCTGTGGCTTTGATTGGGAGGTAAAGCGTGTTCTGGTGGTGTGGGGCAGCAGGGCCCGGTTTGGCCCATAAGTTCTCGCTCAGGTGAGGCCTGAATCAGCTCGGTACGTGAGCTCAAGGATGGATTCTCCTCAGGAATCGGGGCGTCAAGGGGGAAAGGGAGCGTCCCAAGACACGGCGAGCCTCTGAAAGCAGCCGAGGAGCGCCGAGAGTCCATGCTGTAGACAGAGTCGACATCCGAAAGGCTTTCCATCACAGCCAGCGGCGCCTTTCGCTCCCGCAGCTCCAGGGCCAAACGCTCACGCGCACCCATCAGCACCACAGGCACGGCTGGAGGAGGGCACTCCGAAAAACCATCCAGAGAGATCTCGGAGCGAGCGCAGGAGCTACGGAAGAGGATGAAGAGGACAAGAAGGGGGGGGGCAAAAATGATAGATATATAGACAGAGTATCAAAGTATAACGGAAAAGGACAATGGTATAATGTAAAGGTGATGGGGATGAGATGGGGAAGGAATATGAGGGATAAAGAAAGCAAAAAAAAAGGTTGAATTAAAAGACATTGGTGAAGAAGATAGAAAGAAATTAGGATGCATGGAAAAACACGGCCAAGAAGGTAGAGGGAGAAAAAGGGAAATGAAGGTTAAGTTAATGCGAAAGGACTTCATCTACGCTGTGCTTCTATCTTAGTATATATCAGGGGCAGAGGGGGAAACTGGATAGTACCATATGTGGTTCCTCTGTAGTGTGCATGAGTGAGAGAGGACAGGGCCCATGGTTAAGATGAGACAGATCATGTGTTCACATTAGGCCTAATTTCCCTAAATCCAAATAAATAGAACATTATAAACTCCTCTAGCTTTGTGCACCAGTGAAGCTACAACTACGTGAAATCTCAATAAATCATTTATACTTCGTACTATGTTACACTACATCGTATACTACATAACCAACATCAGAAATGAGTTTTATTCCAGCCAGTTCAATACACAGGTATATACAGTCAGCTCCATATTTATTGGCACCCTTGGTGTAAATTTAAACAATCTTCTTATCAAGTAATGTTTTTTTTTTTTTTAACAAGCCACATGTGTTTTGCAGTGGTGGCTTGACGGTTAAGGGGGTTCAAGCCCCAGCACTGCCAAGCTGCTACTGTTGGGTCCTAGAACAAGGCCCTTAACCCTCTCTGCTCCAGGGGCGCCATATCATGGCTGACCCTGTGCTCTGACCCCAGATTCCTGACGTGAAGAAAAAAGAATTTCACTGTGCTGTAATGTATATGTGACCAATAAAGACTCATCATCATCATCATCATTATTGGCACCACTGCACTTACTACTTTGAGCAACCTCCCTCCCAACATAACAGGAATGGACTCTTTAATACAGATATGCTCTCGGGTCGTAAATCCGTATGCTGTGGGTGTTGTCATGTATGTTATGTTGCTTCTCGGCAGAGAAAGCCAAATTTTCATTTTAAATTCCCGAGTCTATGATACAGCCATGCATCCTAACAAGCTTCCCAGGGCCTTTGTAGGAAAAACACAACCTCACAGCACCACATAACCTCCACCATCCTTAACAGTGAGGATTGTTTTGGGGTTGTTTTTTTTCTCTGTATAACCATCCTATTTATGCCAAATGCACCCTAAATATTTGCCAAAAAACCCCTCTATTTTATCTCATCTGATCACAGAACCCAGATTCCATTCAGAGTCCTAGTAGCATCTAGCAAAGCCCAGGTGCTTACAATTGTGATTAGATGTAAGACAAGGCTTCCTTCTGGCATGACTTGTGAATAGTTTGTTGGCATGGAGATTGAGGATTGATTGTAGATGTTGAGACATGGTGACCCACCAGTTTCAGCCAATCTCCAATTCTGATCCTTGGAGAAACGCTTGCCTCTCTAACCATCCTCTTCGCTGTGCCTTTAAAGTGAATACGGATATTTTCAGCCAGGTCCCTGTTTTTTAAAAAAGTTTTTTTATAGCCATTGTCTGATTTATGAAGGTCAACACACTTTTACTTCATTTCACTCCACGTGTTGCTGAACGAGAATTTGACCTCGTATTTATTTCCCAGTGAAACAAGAAGTCATGGATGACTGTTTAAGAGTTCATAAAACTCATAGACAAGTAAAATATGAATGGGAAGATGCTCCAGTTACATTTTGTCCGTACACATTTTTATAAGTGCCAATAATTGTGCCATGTGGTTTTGTTTCAACAAATTACCCTCCAAGACTTTTTTTTCTTTCCATAATCTGTTTTTACTGATCTTGACCAAGGGTGCCAATAATTCTGGAGTTGGATGTAGGTAGGTAACTGCTTACTGCAGTTCAGTTTTGTCAGGGTGTAAAAAAAACCCCACGGCTAAGCAGATAATTAGTAGGGTGATGGATAATCCTCAGCAGAGCGGTGACACTGAGATGGTGTGAGTGTACCATGCTGGGGTGTTTAAATACTCGGTGTCACTGCGGAAACCAAACACCAAGCAAAAACATCCCATTTACAGCGTTGCCCTGGACAGAACCTCATGCTGATGAAGGGTATTGAAAGAGTAACTCTGAAAGAGCTGGAGAGATCCACAGCTCAATTCTATACAATTGTCTTTAGCGCTTTTAACAAAGGACGTCGTCATTAACCAGCTTCTACACCAATCTGTATATGAATTTAGATCCCAGAACAGTGGCAAGGAAAAAAAACTCCCTCACAGGACACCTGGATATCATCCCAAGAATGCCATCCATACAGTGAAGCATGGTGGTGGTAGCACGATCTGGTTCTCTGACTAATCCCCTCTTTACCCAGTCATTGACTTTTGATTGACGGGCTCCTCCTATATTATTTTATAACCAAACCATAATTGATCGTTTTCCAGAACTTTGTCCCGGACTTCTTTTGATAGCCCCTTGGTCTTCATAACGCTGTTAGTTCTCTAATGAACTCCAGGATTTATTTATCCCGAGTTAATTATATGACACTTTAATTGTTCAGAGTCTGATTATTATGACAACGAAGCTGATTCGGTTTGATTGACGTATACGTTCGAGTGTAAACGCCTGTAGGTGCACTAGCAGAGCTCACCGGACGCTGCTGTTTCTGCGGTGTTGGGTTTGTGGCGTGGGCTCGTGGGAGTTGGAGACTCCGTGGAAGTAGGTCTCAGCGTTCAGGTCCACTTCCGTCGGACTAACCATGATTTTAGCAGCAGACAGAAGAGCCGTCTTGCCCTTATTGTAGTTTTCCAAAACCTGAAAGTAAGATGGAGAAAGTGGAAGGGAAAGGAGAGCTGTATAAGGAACAAGCCGAAAATGAGTTGTTGGAAAGACGCGCACGTATACGAATAAGATCATCAGGAAACATCGCTTTTAGGTGAATAGTTTGTATACGCACTTTGTATGTGAAGTCCATGAAACGTTTTTAAGACATGCGATCTTAATCAGAGATTTTGCATCTGAGCGGAGCAGGATTAACTCTAGATATAAGTACGACCCAACACTTCTCCGTATGCGAAACAGCTGACCGCTCGGTCTGCTTATCCTTCAAATCATGGCCACGTCTTTATTTCCAGGAGAGCGCATCGCACACATTCTGGGTTATTTTATTCATTCGATGATTTCACAATACCAAAATAAAAAAAGTGTAAGAAAATAGACAACGCGATACGATTTATTCTAACCTCTGTTCGGTGTCTCGTTGGCGTCATTAAGCATCGTGTTACTAAGAGGACGCGCTGGATCAAATGCTATTCTGTGTGCTGCTGAATAATGAGTGTGGAAGCCATTTTGCTCAATTAATTTGTTCGTGTGATAATTACGACTAGGGCCATTTGTGCAGCACTGTAAATCAGCGACACACGAGACTCCGGTTAGATTCATTTCGATGCTCGTTCGTACGCCGTTGTGGTTTAATAGCATTTTATACATTCCCAGTCTGCTCTTATCATCACCTTGGTCCGTTCAAATAAACCCGTCTTATACACTTATACAAGGTACCGAACGCACTGCAAGCCATAGAAACGCCGAATAACAAAACGTACCGTGAGGCGTTACTGAGAAAAACGTTATTACGGAAGACCCGTAACGAATGAAAACACATCCACTGCAGTCACACAACCGGTGAGCATGAAATGGCGTTGGTTCGTTTATTAGTGAGATTAAAACATGTTGAACAAACAACGAATGAATACATATATAAATGAAATGTGGTAAGAAGGTTAACAAAATGGAAAAAAAAAACTAAAGAAATATAACATGGACATATAATAAGTTTATACAATGCAAAAATAAAACACCAGTAACACGAGTAAAATCAAATGACACTAAATAACACTCCATGTTTGTGTTACAGGTTGAGTAAACAGGTGTATTTAGCATTAGCTGAATGTTATATATGATCACCATACACACACACACACACACACACACACACACACAT
>JANDJT010000002.1:28930129-28941497 GCA_024331685.1 Stegophilus panzeri | reverse complement strand
TATATATACACCTAATAAAAATGTATTTAAGGTCTATGACTGTAACAGTGTTTGAAGAATGGCTTTTTGTATTAGTAAAGCCAGTTGCATTTGCTTGCCCACACTCCAAGGATAAATATTAGTTGGCTTAGGGTTTTGTACACAGCGAATATTTTCTAAAAGATAGTGTGTACAGTAGTGTTGCCCAATCTTCTTGTCTGGGTTTTAATGGAACCTATATAATATATAATATAATAGCGCCTGCACCAGGAGGTTGCTCACGTGAGCCACGATTGGCGAGAGAGAACCAGAACTATAATCAAGCAGCTGTCTATATTACATTATGTCAAAAAGATTCATTTCTTTGGTTTTAAATGAAAAAAAAAATTGTAATCGTGATAGTATAAAAAATATTGTTGTTTTTTTTTTTTTTTTTTTTTTACAAAATGTACCTGTAATCTGATTACTTTGTTTTTTGACGTAACGGATTACAGTTACCTTTTTTTGTATAATGATTACGTAACGCCGTTACTGAATTGCGTCATTCTGTTACTTGCCGAGCCTGTTTAGGTGTGATACTGTACATACAAGACCTCTGACACATCAGCATTATGTCACTCAGGAATGACTGGGTGTCGGTGAATGATTTGAATTGTTTTTTGAAATATGTGTATGATGAAGTAATACCAGTTTTAAAATAATTCCATGACTGTAATCACCACTACGCACCCAGAACAATTGAACTCCATCACAAAACACCACACCGGAGTTAAAACTCCCAACATGGCAACCACACACATATCCATGAAAGCGCTTCTTTCACGTTGCGACGTTTGCGTAAGTCATGGCGTCACTCTGCTTCGTGAATAGCGAGGGTCCGGAAACGGCCTCCTACTGGACACTTAGTGTACTACTACCTGCTGTAAATGGCATTGTTTTATAGTCTATGTACTGTAACGCACTTATGTAGAAAATAAACACAACAGGAAGGCGTTTAAGAATGAACCTGACGCTCCTGCGTCATTTCCTTATCCTTACGCAGCTGTTGATGTTAATCTTCCAGTCTGACAGAAAGGTTTTGGGAGCAATATCTTCTTACTTGCCATTTGGGTTAAGATGACGTCACTAAGCGACATATGACGCCATGGGCATCTGTACAATGTTTCGCTGGTATGCGTAAAAGAGTCTGCTAGAACGCTGATTAAAACAAATGTACAATACTAGGTTGACTCCTGACTTTACTCCTAACACGGACGCAGTGTTCTCTGTTTAAAACGGATGAAGAGAGCTAAGCCCAGCCGTATCAGCCGTCTTTTTTCTCTCCGCACACATTTGGTTTCAGGGCCCGTGTCTGAATCTGACGCTCTGAAAGTCGCTACAAGATGCCACATGATGCCAAATTTGCCAGAAGAGAGTCATTTGCATATCTGCTGACGAATAATTAGCATATTCAGTGAACAGTCATTACATTTGCATATTGATTGAAACGTGTTACATGCAAAAAGGAGGATTTTTTTCTTAGAATAGAATAGAACAGAGTTTTGTCAGTATAGGAAAAATATATACATTCTAAATCATTTCTTATAGAAAGAAGTTTTGGATACCCCAATCTAATTATTTACATTATATCTGTTAAAATATCAAAGTCAAACCAACTTTTCAAACAAACACTTTATTTTAATAATGCAGAAAAAAAGAATGAAATAGACTTGAAGGAGAAGGTTACTTGTAAATATTACCAAGAATAGAGTTTGTGCGTGGGTGATCAGTGATTGGTTGTTAGGAACAATGGTGATCAGTGATTGGTTGTTAGGAAGTCATTAGATTGGATAGTTATTTTCCTCCACATATAAAGGGGTCTAAAATGTCACTAAATTTGGCAACAAAATGTCTAAGGTGCCAACACTGTTTCAGACTCAGTTAGGGGGGCGTGGCCCAAATTTTGATGGAGGAATTGTATATTAGAAGTGACTGGGATCATAATATAGTGCCACTTTAGTGCCACAAATAAAACAATATTCAATATATTCAATATTTTATGTACGGACATATTCTGATATTTTAAGAGAGTGTTTATGTATAAATAGTGCTGGAGAGCCAGATGATGAGTGTATGTTGATTCACGCGTGTAATCGTTTAATTTGTGCCTGAACAGTTCCTTTATCTTTTCAAACAAATCTGTGTAGTTTGTTTCATAACACGACACCCATACTAACTCAACAGCTTAACACACACACACACACACACACACACACACACACACACACACACAGTGGGCTGGATTCCTATTTTTAGTCCACAGAAACCATACCTTCCATACCTCCTCCACCCCCTCCGTTAGAAGCTGAAGTGGTACGTCCCACCTCCTCTCTGTCCTCAGATCCCTGCTGCATCCTCCATCATTGCACTTCCCTTCATTCCCAGTTTCTCCTTGAGGACGATTTTGCGGCCTGTCTCAGTGTCACTTAAAGGCCAGCTCTGAGTCTTCTATCTACTCCGTCGGCACAAGGTCATCACAAGGTCACAGAGGAGGAAAGGAAGGACAGAAGAAGGTAGGTTGTCTTTCTGCTATTTTATTTATGATGCCATTTCCAGTGGGGGTGAATGAGGAGGCCTGTGGCCTGGAAGGCTGAACTCTGTCTAACTCAACCATTTCTCCTTTTTCTGTTGTCCATATCTTTTTGTTTTTCTTTTAGGACTTAGCTTGTTCTTCTCTCGCTCTTATTGTCCCTCTTTGTGTTCTTATTTATTCCCTCACTGAGTCCGCGCCCTCTCTTGTCCTCCATGAGTGCTGCGTATGACTCATGTAGTTTTACAGAGACACAGGGAGGGACAGAAGGAGAATATAACACACTTGAATTATGTGGCTGTGGTTGTACAAGACAGCTTTGTTTCGTGTCGGGTGATGTATCACATATTTGCATTGTGTATGTGTGTGTGTGGGGGGAGGGGGGGAATCAAGAGCAAAAAGGGCAGTCTATTCTTGGTTACGAGGATCTTTGTGGCAGCATTTAGACACACACACACACACACATGAACATACACTTTCCCACGAGACGACTCTACCGGATGTTATGCTGAAAGCCTAGTAATTGCCCTTTGATGAACATCTCAGCATGGTCACTCCAGGCTTCATGTGTCAGTGCAGTGTTAAAGTCATACACACTTGTGACTCGGGATAGAGAAGTCACTGAACATCCTTTCCTTTAATTTCTCATCCGTCTGCGTATGTTTATGTATATATGTATATATGTTCAACTGCTTTATCCTGGTTAGGATCGTGGGGTGACGCGGGAATACACTTCGGGATGGGATACCGGTCCATCTAGGTAGGTAGGAGGAAACCGGAGAATCTGGAGGAAACGTGTTGATATATGCATACATACATACATACATACATACATATATATACATATACATATATATATATATATGCTGTTAAAGAGGTCCCTGGCTTCAAAACATTTGTGAACCCCTGGTTTTGGCAACAAAGAGTACTCTATAAGACTATAAGACTATAAGACTCTATAATTATACTTTGTACTGTATATTGCGTGTCCATGAGACAACACTAAACATATTTAGAAAGCTACCATTGATTAAGGTTCCCTAGATTTTGACTAACATTGTCGTTAAACATTTGGCTTGAAATTATTTGACACATCATCCGTCTGAGATAATGAATGATATTAAATTCAAGCACTGGATATAGGTGGGCATCAGGCAGATAACAATTCCCAATCTGGTAAAGCTTTGTGTTCCTAAATAATAAAATAAATAAATAAATAAATAAATAAATAAATAAATATAATTCTAATAATTGGTGCATTGGTGCACTAATCGGTGTCCTGCATAAATACAGCTCTATTCTTCTTTATTTCTATCCAGGACATCCAAAAACACCTGAGAGACAAAAAAAATAAAAATAAAAATAACCCCAACGCATTGACCATCCATATGGAGTCAAAGGCTAAGAGCGGTGTGAAACCAGGTACCAAGCCTGAGAAGAAAGAATCGGCACCTCCTACAAAACCGAACCCCGCTCCTGCTGAGCCTGCGCCGCCTGCCGAAGTGGAAAAACCAGTGCAAGATGGCAACCAAGAGGGAGTGCAGGAAGAGAACGGGGCAGCCGGAGGCAGCTGTGAAACTCTGGAGAACCTAAAGCCATTCCTCATTGGTGGAGCTATTGTAGCGCTTGGAGCTGTATTGGTGGGCTTGGTCTTATTAGCCAAAAAGAAGTGACAGCGTGATGTGGTTGGTCAACAGGTTCATGGGTGATTGGGTCGCAGCGTAACGGGGGGGTTGTATTTAAATATCCTTGGGGGTGGGGAGCCACCGTGCTTACTTGTCATTCAGCTTTGTTTTCATCACTAGTGTAGTGTAGTAGAAATAGTAGCAAGCTCATTCAGGCCATGTTCAGATGTGAATGCAACCCTCACACAATCCAGTCATCTGTAGTTGTTTCCCCACAGACCAATGATGTGCCGACGGAAAAGCATGCTCGGCCGCAGTTAAATTAGTTCAAAGGCAACTAACTTAGCGACTCACTAACGTGTCTCACCTAGTGTCTCACTCACTAACGTGTCTCACCTAGTGTCTCACTCACTAACGTGTCTCACCTAGCGACTCACCTAGTTAAAAATGGCAGTGCATTTTTTTATGTTTTGTTTTCATTAAAATGAGATTATTATTATTATAATAATCTGTTGCATCAGATTTCATGCCAGTTCTGAAACCTTCCAGGAGTCGCTTGGAGGAGCACATTCTCACCAGGGAGGGTTTAAGAGGGCCCAAATCCCAGAGTCCCCAAAAGTTACATACTATTACTTTAACCAAGATTTTAACAGAGAGCATGATCAAAACAAGGTTAGATAAAATAGCAATCCTGCAATGTTCTGTAAATATGAAAACTGTGTGTGTGTGTGTGTGTGTGAGTGGTTGTGTGTGTGACTAGAGATATAAGATAGATGCATTGATGGATTACTGCAAACTGAATAATTATACAGTAATACAGTATGTTCAAATGTATGTCTCTGTATTCATACAATTATTATTATTATTATTATTATTATTATTATTATACACATTTCTGTAATTCATGTAAGAGCATATTAGGAAATGATTGATCTTTCTGTTCTTAGTTTCATGTGAAATTTCAATGTCTAGCCTTTTCTTTTTTTGGTTGTTTTTCCTTCTCACTGACTGGATTTCATCATTATTTGATGCTGGTCGCATTTTCATATATGTGATGTGTCCTGTCTTTTTTTCTTGATGAATGAAACCCATCCGTTTCCTGGTGACCGTAAGGTGTTACAAAAAAGAAAAAAGAAAAGAAAACACACTAATGGAAACACATTAGACAGTTTAATGGCATGATGGAGATGCAGGTCACCTTTTTATGCCGAGTAAGACGACTGGACTGAAACGGTCATCATTACAAACTACCTTTGTCTGGACATGTAACCAGTTATTAAGGACAAAGATGATTTTCCGTTCCCTCAAGTGCGTATGTAATGCAATAAATACAAATAGCACTCTGTAGATCATAAGTGATAGAATTGTAAAGTATGACAAAATGACAAGGATTATTGTTTGTAATGCTGAATGAACATGCTGAGACGTTGGAGAGTTGTGAGTGGACGGTGGATGGTATTAAAGAATTGTATAAAAGATGATAATATATATATATACTTGTTGAGAAATCTTAAGTTCTGACAGACATATTTTCCCTGGTTGTTTTGCGCTCTCCTGCTCCTCAAACCTCCCCTCTCCCTCTGGTGCTTATGTACAATAAAAACAAAATGGCTGCAACGCAAAGTGCCTGTGCTTTTCAGTCTGGGCTGACAGGAAATAGTTTTATTAATACCACACAGATTAAGATTTCTGCTGTGGAGGTTATTATGAACCAACAATGAAGTGTTTTTATTTTTTTTTTGTGTACAAGGACATTCTGGAAAACTGCTTCAAACTTTGTGGCAACAGTTTGGGGAAGAAGCACATATGTGATGGGTGTGATGGGTGGTCAGGTGTCCACATACTTTTGGTCATAATTAGTGCTGTTCTGCATTTGCGTGACCAAGGAGACACCTATGGGTACGTCTCTTGCAAATTATTACAAGATACAAGATATAAACCTGACAGGTTATTTAAAAGAATAATAATAATTCATTGAGATAAATACATAAATAAATAAGCAATACTAAAACATGTAAACACTCATAATAAATCGTATTTATTTGCGGAAAGAGTTTTCGATTTGTTTTGTTTGTGTTTTTCTCCGGAACTGTTTTCATCCCGAACTCGTTTCACTCGGCGCCATTTTGCGCACGCACACAAAACCGGAAGCGGCGCGTTTTCGGCGTGTTTTCCTTTCTCGAAACGTGGAGAACGTGAAGAAGGGCTTGCTCGTGTAGTCGGTAAGTGTTCCGTTATTTCTCTTGTAGACGTTTAATTAGAACATAAACACCACGCGGATACAGGAAGTCGAGTGTAATGATAGTTATGTATGTGTATGCGCGCGCAGGAACAGCAAAACCCATGGGTACAGTAACCATGTCATTGTTTTGGTCACTTGTTCCGGTTTGTGCAGGACTTCACTATGATTATCCCGATCCGCTGCTTCACCTGTGGGAAGATTGTCGGGAACAAGTGGGAGGCTTACCTGGGTCTCCTCCAGGCTGAATACACAGAGGGGTAAGAGAGAGAGAGAGAGACTGTATGTGTTGTCCTGTGCACTAAAGTGTGTATATATTTTATGTTTTACACAATACACTCACTAAAATACTGATTTCACTCACCCACCCATACTGAGGCCCTGACACAGTGTGCTTGAAAGTTTGTGAACCCTTTCGAATTGTCTACGTTTCTGCACAAACACGGCCCCAAAACATGGTACGGTTCATCTCACAGATCTCCTCTTGTGCGGTTTGTTTCACGCAGGGACGCTCTGGACGCGCTGGGCTTGAAGAGGTACTGCTGCCGCAGGATGCTGCTCTCTCACGTCGATCTGATCGAGAAACTGCTGAACTATGCGCCGCTGGAGAAATAAGATCCCGGGGGACTCGGGACAGATTCGAAATGGCTTCGTCCGCTCTATCTCTCTGTGTGAAATTGTGTTCGCTGCACTGATTTCTGTGGCTTCTTTACTCTTCTACACTATCTGTTCATCATCATCATCACACACAGTGCAGTGCTTGTATTTCCTTTTCTAATGTTTATAAATAAAATGGTAAAGATGACTCGATGAGACTCGAGTCCTGAGTAATCACAAAAATAACCTTTTGACTTATGCAGGGGTGCCAACATTTACCGTTACCACTGAACTCGGTGTAACTCAGTCAAGTTCGTGGGCCTTCCTCACTCAGACACGCTTTTTTTCCAGTTCAGTCTACACGTTTTCTCTGGGATTCAGGCCAGGGCTCTGTGATGACCGTCCAATACTTCCACTTTGTTGTCCTTAAACCATTTTGTTACGCTTTAGACAGCTGCTTAGGATCGTTGTCCTGCTGGAAGTTTTAACGCTCTGGCCGAGCTCCTGGAGCGTTTCTTGACTGCATCTGTTTTCCGAAGTGCACTAAGCATTCACAACTAGATGTTGCCTCCACCGTGCTTCACATTAAAAAGCCTCGCCCTTTTTCGCTCCATACGTAGCGCCAATCTTTACGGCCGAACAGTTTGTGTTTCAACCTAGGTTTTTTTGTTTTTTTACGCCGGTCTTTGAGTGTCTTACAGGCTATGGCGATGTAGGACTCTCTTAATAGACCTGAATACTAACTCAAATCTTTAGAGCTTTGTGCAAAAATTATTTAAAATCTTTCGTAATGAATAATTCGCACGCAAGTAGCACAAATGCACAAGTTTTATCGCCTGTCGAAGTGCAGAACGTGATAAATCCCTTCTATTTTGCGTTAGCGAAACGTGTCTTACCTTAAAACAAACAGTAGTTCTCGTACACGTGGGGAAACCTGGCTGTCATGGCACATACAGCACACCAGCGGTGGAATACACAGTTTTTTTTTTTTATTATTGTACATTTGTGTTTCCTTACAAAATGAAGGGGGGAAAAGGAAAAAAAAGACAGCACTGACGTGTTAAACATTAAAACGAAGTAAACAGAAGCTGTACCGCAGTATGATTACTCAGCCAGCTAGTAAAAATTAGCTTTTTTTTTTTTTTTTTTTTTTTTTTTTTTTAAATCAAAACAATTCCTATACAGAACCATTTACACAACAAAGAGAATGGCGTCTTTCAGAAACTTGAAATGTCTTGTACGACCCTAAATGAGTGTGTTGGTGTTCAGTACGTTCCACTGGTCCTCCTCGCCTTCTTCCACGGGCTGACGATGGTAGGAAATGTTCTAGAAGGAGTAAAAAGCACATTAAGACAAAACACAAGGATGAGTTGTAAGAAGAGGTGTTGTGTTGGGAGGAGGAGGAGGAGAAGGGAACACGTCTCACCCATCAATGCCTGTCTCTGTGCTCTCGGTCACGCCCTCGCTCCCGCCTTTGCTCCCGCTCCCTCTCCCGGTCTCTGTCTGTGCTGGACGAGCGCTCTCGATATCGATCCCTCGATCGGCTCCTCGCTCGCTCCCGAGAACGGTCTCTCTTACTACAGACAGGCGGAGGACGAGAGGATTATTCTCTTTGTTTTCAGATGACCAGACGGAACAGATTAGCACGTGCACACACACACCTTGAAGGGAAGCATTTAGTCTCTATGGAGTTCAGACAGTCGTTAAGGGACTCGACTAGCATGCGGCATCGCTTGTCATAGAACACACGAGACTGTTTGATCACCGCTGTCGCCGTATAGAGCGTCTCTATTGCCATCCGGATATCACCTGAGAGGAAGGAGAGAGAGAGAGCGTGATTACCAGACAGTGGGACTGGATGATGATGATGATGATGATGATGATTTCACAT
Source organism: Stegophilus panzeri (assembly GCA_024331685.1). Lineage (NCBI taxonomy): Eukaryota > Metazoa > Chordata > Actinopteri > Siluriformes > Trichomycteridae > Stegophilus > Stegophilus panzeri. Next base: position 28,932,597 of record JANDJT010000002.1, on the reverse strand, counting down.
TATGGGACAAGCCTTTTTGCCTCTTGTGGTATCATCGGATTCTGAATAAATACAGATATTAAGCCTAACAAAAATGAAAATAAATAAACATTAGGGCGGACCTGACGTGGCTGCCGAAATGGCTTTAGTGATGGCACTGCTCGCAATCGTTCTGTTCCTGTTGATCAGCTCCTCGAAGTCTCCGTCCCTGTCAGACACAAGACGAGACGCGTTAACGTCTCGGAACGCTCGGCGAAACCCGGTCCAAATCAAACCCCAAACCGAGACTCCTCAGCCGATCGCTCGGACACGGAGACCTCAGTACCCACCACGCCCCTGGCCTGTTTAATGACTTTGCGCCCACGAAATGCGGTGAGAAAATTAGTTTCCCTGCTTGGCTGAAGGAAATAAAACGATGCGTTTGGAGTAAATGAATAATAAAAACGAGTGCGTTGTTTGTTCTACTCAACCCCTGCATAAAATAAACATCATAATGTGTATAAGAGTTAAACCAAAAACCCAGTAAAGACTCAAGTTCTCCTCACCCCGGCTGACTGAATGCTGTTTTTCTGCTGTTGTTGTTGTTGCTGCTGCTGCTGCTGCTGCTGTGTGTTGCAGGATTTGGGGGGAAGAAGGCGGGGTTGATGTGTAGCGAGGGTGTATGAGAGTTTTGGGCGTGTGCATTGAGCATGTGCGTGTTGGGAATGTGTGCGTTGGGAATGTGTGCGTGAGGTGAGGGTGGATGGAACAGTGGAGGAGGAGGAGTGTTAAAAAGAGGAGGAGGAGGAAGAGGAAGAGGAGGAGGAGGGGCGCTAAAAAATGACGGCATGAGGGGAGGCGGCTTGGATGGAGGGAACATCAGAGGTAAAGGTAAGGAAGGCGGGTCTGAGGGAGAGGAGGCGGACGGGTTCTTTCCGTCGGCTCGCTCCAGATCACCTTTAGGGTTCAGACGCAGAGGTATTCCTGTTTCAAAAGACAAGAACATTACGCTGGTGATTAAAGTGGCACGGTTCCTCTGTATGATGACATTGTCGTCATATTACCGACGTTTACAGTTTAACAGCTCGGTAATCAGAAAACGGTCGCAGGAGATTTCTTTCCGAGGTTCACTTACGTTTTCGGGCCTGAGCCTCGAACTCGGCCAGGTTTCTCCGTGAAGCATGACGACACTCCAGTTTTTCCCCGTTGATCTTGCACTGTGGCATAGTCTCTAATAAACGCCTGAACGACTCTTCTGTGGACACTACCATCTCAGCATAGCTAGAAGATACAGAGACATGTAATAAAAAAAAATAGAAAGAAAAAGGTGCTGATGGGCAGGCAGAGAGAGAGAGCGAGAGAGACAAAAAAAAAAAAAAAAAAAAAGAGAGAAAGAACTCACCCTTTGGACTGACCATTAGTCCTGTTCTCTGCAAACTTAACTTCTACAATGTCTTTCACGCCGTGCCTCCGTGCCGTTGCGATCAGATCGCTGTCTGACGTCCACTTGGGTTAAAAATAACAGCAGAAACGATCGGGTTAGAAGCGGAAAAGTCCATTTCTCAACTACACAGGATTCAACAATACTTCGCATGTAACATTTCAGAGAATATTTGATAAAATAAATCCGTAATGAAGATTTCAAATCAGGTGTACAACAGTGAGTACTGTTGAGTACGCTACGTTTTGGTACATGTAGGGTTAAACGATCCCGATCCTTCCACGTGGTACCTTTGTGTTTAGTTCTGCTTGCGTGGTGGACAAGGCTGGGATTCTCACTGAAGTGTACTTATCGGAATATTAGGCCACGCCCATTATACCGACCAGCCGCAACGTTAAAAAGCACCGACAGGTGAAATAACACTGATTATCTCGTTGCAGTGGCACCTGCAGGGCTCCAGGCAAAAAAAAAAACAACAACAAAAAAAAACAACAACCTAGAAGCCATTGGCTCCTAAACCCAAAATATTTAGGCGCCAAATCAAATTTTCAGGAGCCAAAATATAGTGAGGTCATATGACATTTGATGATATTGTTAAACGGCTACCTCACACTGCCTTTTCTTTCCCCTCTGTACTGTCTGCATTTGTTTACTCTGCCAACCCATAGTTTACACAATGTATTCTTAATATACACAATATGTGCAATGTTCAGTATATCATACTGAATCATATTACCGTAAATACTTAAATGTCCAGTCATTTGTTTCTTTTTTTCACTTTTTGTGAATTAATATGTACAATTAGTTGTTTCCTACTTATTCAGGCTCGGAGTCATGTAGGCTGCATTGAATTTATTTTCCGTTCCCTCATCTCTTTTTCTGCGACTTTATCACTAGCACGTGGCACTGCTGTCACGGTTGGGGTGGCACGAGGGGCAGACCTAGCAATGACACCATCCCTGGCGTTCTCATGTTTTTTACTGTCACCATGATTCTTCACGGTTTCTTTTTTAAAATGACTCGAACTGGTAATGAACTCTGTTTTACCAGCAATATCTTGTCCTGCTTT
>JANDJT010000002.1:28899783-28919477 GCA_024331685.1 Stegophilus panzeri | reverse complement strand
TCAGCATCTCCATAAAGCTCGTCAGCAGATGGAAGCATGAAGTTCTCTAAAATCTCCTGGTAGACGCTGCATCGACTTGAGAAAACACAGTGGACCAACACCAGCAGATCACATGCCTCCTCAAATCATCACTGACTGGAAACTTCACACTGGACTTCAAGCAACTTGGATTCTGTTCCTCTCCACTCTTCCTCCAGACTCTGGGACCTTGAATTCCAAATGAAATACAACACTTACTTTCATCGTCCCCATGATTGTGGTTGTGTACTGAACCAGACAGAGATTAAAGGCTCAGGAAACCTTTTGAGTTGATTATCTGATTAGAGTCTTCTCGGGTCGACATTTCTGTATTATAAATTCTTCATTATAATATTTTGAGATACTGGAGTTTTGATTTTTGTGAGCTGTAAGCCGTAATCATCAAAAATAAAAATAAAAAAGGCTTGAAATATTTCACTTCATGTGTAATGAATCTAGAATATATGAAAGTTCAACTTTTTGAGTTAAATTACAGGGAAAAAAAACTTTTCCACGATATCATAATTTTTTGAGATGCCCTGTTAGAGGCTCTGTTAGATTGAATTCTTCACGTGACCCGTGATTGAGGAGTAGATGAAATGAGTGAGTTGTGTTATGACTAACAGGCCTACAGGGGGCAGCACAGACTGATCCGTTTATTTATTGCATAAATATGAATGAATATAGTGTGGAGTTCCCACAGGTTCACTCTTTGTCCTGCTGAAAAGCTCTTCTCTATGGCCGGGTCTGAACCTCCTGGCAGAAGCAAGCAGGTTTTGAGCTGGAATACCATGGTATGTAGCAGAATTCAATAATGCCAGGGGCAAATATAACTAATAACGTTCATATGATCTCGTAAACGCTGAATGACTAAATGAGGTTTTATACAGCTTTACCATCCATCCATTTTTCTATGACCCTTTTCAGGGTCACGGGGATCACCTATCCCAGGGAGCATCAGGCACAAGGCGGGGTACACCCTGGACAGGGTGCCAATCCATCGCACACAATCACACACACATTCATACACTACGCACACTTTGGACACGCCAGTCAGCTTACCATGTATGTCCAGGAGGAAACCCTCGCAGCACAGGGAGAACATGCAAACGGTGGGGATCGAACCCCCAACCCTGGAGGTGTGAGGCGAACATGCTAACCACCAAGCCACCGTGCGTCCTCCTACAGCATTACCAATGTTCTCAATATAAAGTAGCCAAAAAAGTGTTATATCGTTGATTTAGTTCCTGACTGCATTCATAAATCTGCAACTTTTCTGAAATAAGTCTTACTCTAGCTTACTCTTACTCTTTTCTGTCGCTGTGCTCATTAATTCATCTCCTCCATGTCCATCTCTCTGGCAGAGACGGCGCACTAGGACATGGGAAGTCTTCCGAAATCCAAGAAACCGCTCGGTTCTTTCGGGTTTCTTTCTTGAAGTTTTATTGGCATGAATATTAGTGTAACAAATAGCACGAAGAGAACGAGGATCGATTACATACTTAATTCGTAATCACATAATCGCTCTGTCTCTCTCTCTCTCTTTCTCACACACACACACACACACACACACACACTTTTGGTAAATGATGAATAGTCTCATGAATAGTGTGCCCTGATAGTGTGCACCTCACCTTACAGTAACGGACAGCACTCGGTGCTGCCTTGGTGTGTAGATGAACCTGATAGCATGCTGGGGTTTTATCCCAGAGCCAGACCCATAATTTCAATGTGTGTGTGGTCTGCTGTTCATCTGAGATGACATCTGTGGTGGAAAATCACACTGTAGCTGTATATCTGTCCAATCGACCGCTAATACGTCCTGTCTTTGACTTATCCATGAATCACACTGTAAAGGGAGTTGTGTGTCTGTCCCCATCCTCGTAAATCTACCAAACCCCATGGCACAGCTGGACTGCTGCAAGTCAGCTTGTCTGTTATCTGGCGTCCAGAACTTTCATTCTGAGATAGTTAATATGCTGACATCAAGGCATGTTGTGTTTTCTTATACTCTCAAGGTTTTCCACACACCTTGCTGGGAGGCATCTGTCATTACAATTTCCCTCCGCAGGGAGAAAACGCACCGGATGCCAATGCCTCAAGGCATGCGCACACTATTAACAACAGCCGCCTTTGTGAAAGTGCAAAAAAAAAAAAAAATCAAACCCAACAATCCCAGAGATGTAGAAAGTCTGCATGGGGCGAAGCGTGGCCACTCGCAAATTCACGACTACATCTATAATTGAAAAGGCTTTCATGGCAGCCAAGTTGAGCCTCACGCCACTGAACAGTCTAGACCTTTCAATTCTACATGTAAGATCAGGATATTTGTCTGGCTCAACACATGCTTGCCAGTTGTCCAGATAATGTAGTAAACCCAAAGGCAACTCTCACACACTTTCTGAACACACTGGGTGCTGAATGGGTATGAGAAGTCCAGAATGTACTAGTGGCAGGTATCTTTAAAATACAGTCTCCTGAAAAAGGGATGTTTCTTTATTTTATTTTTGCTGAGTTTATTTGTAATGTAGGCAAATAGGAAAAAGAGCATATAAAACGATCAAGACGGCATGTGAGTCACCCGCGCCAAAGGAAAGGAGACGCGATATTATCATTACTTTCCCACCGGGAAAACTCCTGATGCTCCAGATGGCCAGTCTGCCCGTGCTCACATTGGCTAATGTTAATGTTCATGAGTCCACCATCAGGAGAACACTGAACAACAATAGTGTGCATGGCAGGAGAAAAGGAGGCAAGGAGAAAGTCACTGCTCTCCAAAAAGAACATTGCTGCCCATCTGCATTCGCTAAAGGTCATGTGGACGAGCCAGAAGGTTATTAGAAAAATGTTTTGTGGATAGATGAGACCAAAATAGAAGTTTTTATTTTAAATGAGAAGCGTTATGTTTGGAGAAAGGAAAACACTGCATTCCAGCATAAGAACCTTATCCCATCTGTGAAACATGGTGGTGGTAGTGTCATGGTTTGGACCTGTTTTGCTGCATCTGGACCAGGATGACTCACCATCACTGATGGAACAATGAATTCTGAATTATACCAGTGATTTCTTAAGGAAAATGTGAGGACATCTGTCCATGAACTGAATCTGAAGAGAAAGTGGGTCATGCAGCAAGACAACAATCTTAAACACACGAGTCATTCTACCAAAGAATGGTTAAAGAAGAATAAAGTTAATGTTTTGGAATGGCCATGTCAAAGTCCTGACCTTAATCCAATAGAAACGTTGTGGAAGGACCTGAAGCGAGCAGTTCATGTGAGGAAACCCACCAACACCCCAGAGTTGAAGCTGTTCTGTACTGAGGAACGGGATAAAACTCCTCCAAGCCGATGTGCAGGACTGATCAACAGTTACCACAAATGTTTATCTGCAGTTATTGCTACACAAGGAGCTCACATCACATACTGAAAGCAAAGGTGCACATACTTTTGCCACTCACAGATATGTAATACTGGATCATTTTCCTCTATATACGGCTGCATGCCATGCAGGGCTTCATCTGCCTGTACTAGTGCTTCTCCATCTGCCCCTGTAAGTAATATGCATGCTCTTCAATGCCCTCTTGAACACTTATAGGAACTCTTTAATGAAAGTGATGTATTGTGGCATAACTCAGTGACTCGCTTGGGTGACTATACTATGAATTGGCTCAGCGTCGGATGAAAGATGCAGCTTCAATTTCATTAAAGCAGACTTGATAGTCTGCAGTGCATTTGCCGCTGCTGCTGATCTGCACTCCTGCATTGATCATCAGAACGCTCCGATGGCAGGCCATCAGCGAGTGTGCTCTGGTAGTGTGGGCTTATTATTCAAGTTTAGAGACCCTCTAAGAGTACATCAAAGGCTGACTCTGTGTACAAGGCAGACAGCTGTATCAAGCATTTCTGCATTGTTCATCTCTTTGCACTGTTGCGTTCAAGCTGCCAACTCCTCTTCGTTCCAGCATTGTAAAGTGCTCACTCTTCCTGTTTGAGGGGGCTGAGCAGCCGAGACTCCTGCGCGTTTCTCGTACTGAACGCATCCATGTCTGACGTTTACGTTTCTGTCTACTGCTACCAAGTCGCACCAGAAGGATAATGAATAATCTGAAGTGTTGTTGATGTAGTCTGTGAGCTTCATGGCCTGTTTATTCGTGCAGGCTCCCAAACAGCACAGCGGAATTGGCCGTGCTCTCTGCAACTCTAGCCAGCCGTGGGCAGGACAGTGCTTTCCTCCGAGTGCGTTACACAACACGAGCTGCAGTTTGAAAAGATGCGGCTGGCTGGCTGCACATGTCTCAGAGGAAGTGAGCCTTCACCCTCCCCGGTTTGTAGCTGTCGCATAATAGGGGAGAGCTGGCTGGTAGGAGGTGACCAATTTCAGGAGAAAACACTACTACTATTAACCATCTACATTACCCACTTGGCTGTCTAGCTGTTTCAATATTTTGTAGATGATACTAACTTGGGATGCTTTTCTTCCTAAACATTGAGCCCAACATGCTTACAAATAAATAATCCTAAGTGTTTTCCCACAAACCTTCAGCTCCAGTGTAGATACGCAAAGTGTAATGCTATATTGTCTTCTCAGAAAGTGCACTTTAGTGGACACAAATGCCTTCCTGGTAACTCCTATTAAACTTGGATTAGCATTAAAAGTGAGCAACGCCCGCTAATCCTTTCGCAAAACTCTGTTAATGTACTCGGACAGCCGTGTCATTTTAATATGTGATACATGAAGGTATCATGGTTGTCCTCGGAACGCGGTTTCCGAAGTTCTTTATTTGCTTTCGTGACACTTTTTTGAGGCACAACAAACTCCACGCCTAATTCTTCATCGAACAGATGGTGAAATGTTGTGTGACATTTTCTGTGCACATTGCTTCTCCTGGAAAATTATTAAGACATCAAGCTTGTTCGTGTCGATTCTGTTGCGTGCTACAGGCTCTGAGAAGGGTATCAGAGGTAAAACTGTAAATTAGTTTGTGTACCCAAAACTGTCTAGTAATTAGTGATTAGTTACATGGTACACCATCACGGAAAGGCCTGAATCAATGCTTCAAGGTGCTCTCTGCAAAATATTCGCTAACGACAATATGTCCAGGAACCTTTTTAGGCACTCTGGTGATTTGAGCAGTAAGTCAGAAGAACTGGACAAAGGCATTAAGAGTTGAATGACGTAATGTTAGTTCATTATTACTGACTGTAGGAGGATGTTCTCTCTCTCTCTCTCTCTCTCTCTCTCTCTCTCTCTCTCACTCACTCACTCACTCACTCACTCACTCACTCACTCACTCACTCTCTCTCTCTCTCTCTCTCTCAAAAGGCATCCACAGCAGATTGTTTGTTTGCTGCTAACAAATGTCTTAAGGGGGATTATTTTGGACTTTTGTGGAACCAGGTGTAATTGCACCAGCAACGATAATAATAATAATAATAATAATAATAATAATAATAATAAAAACAACACCCAAAATAATGATATGAAGAAGTGAGAGCGGATTATTGCAGCGTATCAGGGTCAGGTGATGAAACAGATGGCCACGCCCCCTCAATTTGGTAAAAAGCAGTAATAATAAACGATAATAAACATTATAAATACTTCTTGTTATAACAGTAGGAATCCTATTAAAAAAAAAAAACAGTAAAAGCAGCAGTGTCCTAATCCTAACAGTAGAATAAGGACCACTGTAATAAAAGAGAAGCTCAGCTGGACTGTAGGGGGGTGCTTCTGGAGTGGGGACAAGTGTTGTTGTCCTCCTACGAGCAAGATCTAACATTTTGTCATTGTAGTCATGCCGCTGAAGCTTGGGATTAGTGTTTGAAATTTGGGTGTGAAAATTCCATGTCTCTTTTTTTCCCATTTTTCACAGCACAGGATGAAGTGGGTCTCGAGCTCCCCTGCTGTGCAGCGAGCAGTCAGCAGCCCACCAGCTGTTTCTGTGCCCACCGCTGGCAAGACTGTGTGTACCGAGTCTCTACCTGATCAGAATCACCTTTATTGCCAAGTACTGTGGGTTTACATGTACAAGGAATTTGTCTTGGTGTACTGGTGCTTTACAATAAAATATTAATAAGATAAACAAAGTTATGAAATGAGAAGCATAAAAAAACCCTATAAAGCTATGTAAACTATGAGCATAAAGTTTTAGGAAAATAAAAATAAAGATATTAACTGTACATTAGTGCAGGATGTGCAAAAATGGGCTAGTTCGAATGCTCACAGTTGAAGTAAGAAGGTGCAGTACAGCAGTCTGAGTTGTGTGAAACAACAATGTGGGGTTGTTCGTTAATGTAATGTCCATGGAGGCGGATAAGAGACCATGGTGGATCCTGAGTATTGTTAATGAGGCCAGTTGCAGATGGAACTTGAGGTTTTGGTCTCAATGGACCCACAGTGCCTCGAAAAGTTTGTGTCCTAGGTGAGAGGGGTCAGCCGCAACCTTAACGGCCTGCTTCAGGGTCCTGGAAGTGTACAGGTCATGAAGGCGTGACAGATTGCAGCCAGACACCTTCTCAGAAGAGCAGTCTGCAGTCTTCCCTTGTCTTTGGCAGTGGCAACGGTGTACCAGATGGTGGTGGAGGAGATGAGTATGGATTCAGTGATGGAGGTGTAGAAGTGCACCATCATTCTCTTTGGTGGGTTGAACTTCTTCAGCTGCCACAGGAAGTACATCCTCTGGTGCACTTTTTTAATCAGAGAACTGATGTTCAGCTCCCCCGTATCGACTGGGGAGTCACATAGGATGATGGGGGCAGGTCACTGCTTTATCTCTCTGGTTACAGCTCGATAAGTCTGAGTTTGGTGTTATGTGTAGCAATGATGCACAGGCAGTTCTTTAGAATGGGTTGGTTTGCCTCACACCTCCAAGGTCGGGGGTTCGATTCCCACCTCGTCCCTGTGTCCTCAGAGTTTGCATGTTCTCCCCATGCTTTGGGGGTTGCCTCCAGGTACACCAAAGTCCACAGACATGCGTTGCGGCTGATTGGAATCTCTAAATTGTCCGTAGTGGGTGAATGGGTGCATGCAACTGTGCCCTGCGATGGGTTGGCACCCCATCCAGTCTGTTCCTCCACTTTGTGTTCCCCAAGTCGCCTTGGATAGGCTCCAGGCTCCCCATGACCCTGTGTAGGATAAGTGGTACAGAGGATGGATGGTCTCTTCCACTCTGTGTGGAGTCTTTTTTTTCCAGTGGTCCAATCCATTCCAGTTTCACTCCTGTGCTCCAACCCACACCTTGGAGCTTTCCTTGTGCCTCATTACCCCATGTGATGTCATCACCATGGGGCTGTTTTAGTTGTAAGCAAGCTAGAGAACCTTGTTAAACTTTGATCTGATTGGTTTTGGACCTTGCTATTTGCTCTTCATTAAAAAAAAAAAAAAGTTCTAGCTCCTTGCAGCATTGTTCATTGTGTAGATCTTCAGTATACAGTGAGTTTGATTCTCGGGGTGTAGCGTGCAACTGCCATTTTATTTATGAGTTGGGTTTATTATCACTTTTGTGTCGGGAAGTTATTTGCTGGTGTCTCACAGTTACAGCTGAAGAGACAAAAAGCCATAACATCTCACCCACTTGTTTGTCGCTCACTACATGGAGCAGGGGGCGGAGTCAGGAAGTGGTCAGTGGCCACCCAAGAACTGATCTAAATCAGACGATATTTTCCATTCCGATTGGTCAGAAGATCTTGATTGCTTTTCTATAACCTATGATGTAACATCAGCTGCAAGGCAAATGAACAGATTTTTTTTAATGTTATTGAACAGTGAAGAAGGTCTAAGCATTGCTCTGTAGAAGTTTTCTGTAAGGATACATTTACTTAACGTTTATTGAAGAAGACGTCAGTCAGTGTTGGCGCTTTGAGATAAAGTGGTACTTTTTAAGTTTGATTGCCATGGGGAAAGTCTTCAGGAGAGAGGACGTTGTGCTTTGTAGTTTCTCAGTTACGGGTATGCTTTCGAGAGAGAGAGAGAATAAAAGAGAGTGGTGAGGGAGGTAATAACGTGCGATGAAGTGTAAATTTTTTTTGGCAAATTGCTGTGGTATAAGTAGACCTTTTGGATGTGCGTTTGTGTCTGAGCAGCCCGTCATAGCTTATTTGCCTACAACGCCATGCCCCATAGTGTTTTATTCCTCACTTTAATCACCTTTTACATTTTTAATCAAGTACATTAAGCTTTTATGCACAGCAAAAGAAGCACACTTCTGCATAGTAACTTCACCTAGACTGGTATTTGGACATCGGATGATTCCCTCGATTTTGATTAGAGCCCCAGTCCCAGTTGAAAAGACGCAGGCCTGTAGCATGATGCTGCCACCATCGTGCTTCACCATGGCTTTGGTGTTCTTTAAGTTGTCTTGTTTTTGCACCAAACATATATTTTAGAATTATGGCCAAAATGTTGTACCTTGGTCTCACCAGACCATAACACATTTTGCCACATGGTGTAAGGAGATTTAGGTGAGCTTGGATGTTTTTTTGGTCCCCCCTGTGAGAAGCGGCTTTCATCTAGCCACCCTACTCCATTGCCCACATAGGCATGTGAAGAATACGAGATATTGTTGTCACATGCAGGAAGTAATCAGTACTTGCCAGATATTCCTGCAGCTCCTTTAACGTGGCTGTAGGTCTCTCGGTAGCCCCCCTGATAAGTATTCTTTTTGTCCTATTGTCAATTTTGGAGGGACGTCCTGTTTTTGATGTCACTGTAGTGCCGCGTTTTCTCCACTTCTTGATAACGGCCTTCATGGTACATCTAATGCTTTTGATATTCTTTAGTACCCCTGTCCTGATCGATACCTTTTGACAGTGAGACCACGTACATGCTTTATTAGCGCTTTTGTGGACAATGGCTTCAGCAGTCAGATGAAAAGAAAATCATATAGAGCCAGTTTATTTGGGGGTTTAATCAGAATCACTTCACTGATGACAGCTGTGTGATAATTACGTTCGAATTGAGTCATGTGCCCCGTTATTAAAGGATATGCACACTTACGCACCAAGGTTATTGTAAGATCTTTCTCCCTCGCAAGCGTTTCCCTTTGTTTTTCATTTAAATGTCATACGCGCTGCCTGCCTCGAATAATGCCGCACGTGCTGCCTGCCTCGAATAACGCCACACGTGCTGCCTGCCTCGAATAACGCCACACGCGCTGCCTGCCTCGGATAACGCTACACGTGCTGCCTGCCTTGGATAACGCCACACGCGCTGCCTGCCTCTGTCTAGGGTGAACCGGTGAACTTGATTGATTAGTGATTTCTCTCTCTCTTTTCTGTGTCCTCCCTAGGCATACGCTCCTGCTACACCCTCTGCTCACTAGAATTAATTGATTTTTGTGTGTGTGTGTGTGTGTGTGAATAGATTGAGTTTTTGGCTGGTGATGTAAAAGATCTGGCCGCGTCACAAATGTGTTCGAGGGCTCCCTGCCATCTTGATCACATGCCACTGAGTGACTCGGGTCTCTTCACTGAGCCCAGGAGAGACGAACGGACAGAGTCAGGGAGAGAGAGAGAGAGAAAGAGAGAGAGAGAGAGAGAGACACTCGAGAAAGACAAGTGAATTGATAGAGAGGGAAATGACTGATGAAAAGATAAATGGCCAGAGATGGAGAGCGAGAGAGAAAGACTTAAAGGCAAAAAGACATGACATGAAGGAAAAGATCTGGATGGAGGGAACAAGACAGAGATGGAGACAGGGAGAGTAAAAAAAGTGAGAAAAGAAAGAGAGAGACAAATGGAGAAAGGCAGAAACAGAGCTTTAATAACCTCTCTCTCTCTCTCTCTCTCTCTCTCTCTCTCTCTCTCTCTCCCTCTCTCTCTCTCTTTCGCTAACAGCTCTCCACGATGATATTTCTTCTCTGATTTTTCTCTTCTCTGGCAAATCAGCAGGCACAGCTTTCATCTTCTGCCAGAAAAGTCGCTTTGAAACTGAAGCAGAGAGAAGAAGCACTATGCATTTCATGTGTAGAGCTTTGTTGTTGAGAGAGGGAAGGGGGGAGAGGAGAGGAGAGGAGAGAGACGCTATCCATCCATCGCTGCCGAATACACGCTAACCCAGAACTCTCTCCCACCTGAGGGACGGTGTGTGTATGCGTAATGTGAGTGCACCGGCACATTCCTGAGTCAATATAGTGTACATCCAAAAATATCCATGCTGATATGAACCACATGATGCATCAGACGCTATGGCCATGCATAGATACAATATCCGACACATCATATGGTTAAACCCTAATAATGTGCGAAAGTCAGAGACCACCCTTTTGTTTTCAATCGAAAGGCCATTCAGGATTTACTGTTAATTATTCGGCGATGATGAATAAACATACAGCGTGTCGATTCCATTTTCACTCAAACAGCCGTGCAGTACCTCCAGTATTTTTTTATTCATGCAGGTCAATATTAAAAATCAATATCCCAAGTAAAATATTTACACATTTCATATTGTTGAAGAAACTTTTGTGTGGATTGTTATTATTTTTTCTGTTAAATACGTTTTCCTTTTCATTACCGCTCAATATTGTTACGGTTCATAAATCGCACAAAAGGGTGATCGCTGACTTTTGCACAGTACTGTATCGCTCAGAAGCTTATATTTTCCTGAACATAAACTTCCTGTTCTCTTCTGCGTTCCCAACGTTCCATCATTTTTGCCGGTTTTCCAGAATTCAGCTGTGGTGACTTCCGGCGGGGGGGGATCTTTGTCCACAACCTTTGTAGTATTAGGGACGTAATGATGCACTCCAATCATGATTTGTTTCAATTTGATTCTCAGAATAGTTATATGATGAAATATGATGACTGAAAAGACTCTTTCTGAATCGTAAGCAATGCAAAACAATGTGCATTCTTATCTGTATAAAAAAACGAAATAGATCAGAAGATAATACTGTAGACAAAATGCACTACGGGTTTACCGTATCTTCAAAATAAATACGTTTATAACGTATAATACTTTCTCCTCAAAAATGTTATTGAATAAACAAAGGCTCAGACCCCTCAAAAAAAACATCAATGAAAACATCATGAGCTCCGGAGGCGTCATGTTAACTATAAATAGAGCTCCAAAGTTGGCTAAAATGACCGTGCTCAGTGACCTCTTTCTCAGGCACTGTTGAGCACAGAAACATGGGGCTGGTGTTGTTTGAAAGATACTGATGTGCTCTTTTTTTTTTTTTTTTTAAAGGTTATAATATTGTGATGTTAACTGTATAACCGTTTAACATCATGTCAGGATGCATTGTTACACCCTTTATGTGTGAATAGTGAATGTGTGCGATTCCAGCAGACGAAACTATCAAGTTTCTCTGGTCTGAGAATAAAACCAGATCTAATTACTTTAAAAAAAGAAAACCACTTATAATCGAAGACAAAGGGCTTTTGTTGAATTAGCCCCCCCCCACCACCCCCCAAAAAAACACACAAAAAAACCTTTTGTGTTTTGCTGTCAACTATAAACTATAGTTTCATGATTGTTCTTTTGAAAGATAGTCTGCAGGCTTACTCGGTCACATTAGATTAGATTAGATTAGAAAGCTTGCCAGAAAGTTCCACATGGTATCTGGTTGTGATCGATTATGGACCCGAGAGATGTAGAAACCTTGCGAATGGGATTTGATTCACGATCTGCTGTTCAGTAGCCACTTCAAGTGCAGTCGGTCTAACCAGTTAAATGGGTTTATTACAGCGGGCGCTGTCAGAATCTGCTGGTGCACCCGTGTGATAGTCAGTATGTTGGGTCTACAGTATAGTATGTGGGCGGATTGATAAAGGTGGCGGAATCACTCAGACCTTTGTGCTCGGTCAACCATGAAACCAGGGCAAGATCAAAGCCTGTTGACTCGCGTTCAGAGGCAAACTGATGAATATTCCACTCGATGAGAGCGTAGATTGATTTTTGCCTTTCCTGAGTACATACGGTGTAGACCAAACAATTAGTAAATCTAACGACCGAATAAAGGAACTGGTGGCGCACTTCCGCCAACGCGGTGGTGGACCGGCTTTGCTTTTTACGTTCGATCACTAATGTACGAGCGTAAATACAACGCGCAGTGGCAATGTGCAATTAGGTTTGCACAATAACGAGTATATTCCTCCTCCTGTTAGGTTTGGCGCCCTTGCCTGTGGTGTCTTCTATAGACCGTTCCTCAACCCTCCCCAAACAGGAGTCTTCTTCAGCATGCCTCTGTTCAAACTTTTTTGTATGATTTGCTTTAATAGGGGCATATAAATACCTTGAGTTGTTGTCATGGCAACAAAATAACACTGCCACAAGCCGGCGTAAAGGTCCTTGAGCTGAAAAACAGAGCTCCCTGCCAACACGTGCTTAAGACGTGTGTATCGTGCTACTCCAACTTGCACAGTCGATGCTTCTTCTTAACATTCAGGACATACCTTTTTTGTTTACTGATTTCATTATTTTGTCAGGAAATTGCATCAGATCTCAGTGCCTTGTGGGTAAGCTTTTCTCCTAATACGTACAGTAACGTCTACTTCACCCCTCAAGCATACTACTTCACAGCTAGCAGCGCAATAATTTTGCTAGTCAGTATTTAACAAGCTCTAATTTTAAACTATTCCGAAGAGCGTTTCTTCTTCTTCTTTTCTGTGGGTTCTGCAGCAGACCGATATTCAGGCTGAACTGTCTCCCGTCTGTCAGCCTAGACACTCGTCTGTGCATCAGGCATTCGATTTTCCACGAGCTTTTTGGCGCTTCTTTGCAAAGTGTGACAGGGCGTTAGCAACGGCTAAAATCGTTATGGGATGCTAATTACTAAACCACTTAGCTAAGTGGCACCACACCGGCACTCGGGTCTCTTGAACCAACACGCAGCCTGCATTTTAAATAACTTGGCGTGACTCTGGCGCAGGGCTGGGCCTGCATTTCTGATACCTGTATAATAATCCGTATAAGCTGTCCAGTATCGTCCTCGTTCATGCAGGTGAGGTGATTTATTCGTTAAAAATTAAAAAAAAGTATTTCGTTTGTTATCATTATTATAACCAAGCATAAGACTTTCATAAGCATTTTTTTTCTTCTCGCATTTTCTTTCTTCTCGCATTTTCTTTCATACTTTTTTTTTTTTTACTCTGTTACCAAAAGTATGTGCACCCCTGACAGTCACACCCATATATGTCTTTGTTGAACGTCCCAGTCCAGATTTATTCCACTGTTGATAATGCGCTCCACTCTTCTGGAAGGCTTTCCACTAGATTTCGGAGCATGGCTGTGGGGATTTGTGTACATTCAAAGAAGGTGTTCAGTGGAGTTGAGGGATCGAGGTGCTCTAGTCCAACCTTCCTGGAGCTGGCTTTGTGCACAGGGGTATTGTCACGCTGGAACAGGTTTTGGGCCTTTTAGTTCCACTACAGGGAAATTGTAACGCTAGAGCATGCAAAGACACATCTGGATGATGCTCCAGAGCAGACCACTGGCGGTAATGCTGAAAGCTGCTGTTGAAGAAATTTAGTTTCAAAAACACTGTATGAGTGGGGTGGCGGGGTGAATGTGGAGAAAAGACGCGCTGCACGTGCCACATTGAGCCAGCTGTGCCACGCGCCGGTGATTCCAGCTGCTAGGAGTCACACGTGAGCCTCAAGACGCTGTCCAACCTGCCTCCCGTGGCCATCCGGTCTCCTACAAACAAACCGAGTGTAATGGATTGAGAGAGGGAGCGAGGGAGGGTGTGTGAGTGTGTGAGAGAGAGAGCGAGAGAGAGAGAACACACTAACCTGCTGGAGTGTAGCGGATAGGAGACGCGCGCGGTCTGACTGCTAGGCACGCGCGGGCTCTTCCACGCTCGTGACGGCACGAGACGGAAACTCAATATATATTCCTAATTTGAGTTTTTTTTTTTTCTTCTCCCTCACAGTGAAAAAATAAAGAAAGGAAGAGAAGAATAGAGGAAAAGGCAGCCATGCGTCTGAACCGAGACGCCGAGGACGGCAAAGGTGAGTGAGAAAATACCATCATGGTACTTTCATAGTCTCTCTCTCTATCTCTCTCGGCTATCCAGGGATGCTTTGGCATGTAGGATTATTTTGGATAGCTTATATCCCATATGCACAATTTCACGTGCAAACAGGTTTCTATAGAAACGTGCATGCGAAGGAAACGTGGTGGTATATCATCAGAGCAGGACACTTGTTGTTGTTGTTGTTGTTGTTGTTGTTGATCTTGTGCATTGTTGAGCGTTTGGATTCCAAGGTGCTTCCAAGCCATGCACAAGGTCATCACACCCTCAATCACACGCACAGTCATTAGTGTGTGTGTGTGTGTTTGTGCGTGTGTGAGAGAGAGAGAGAGAGAGATCGTAAGGTCTCCATCTCCATGAGGACCCACTGTCCACTCCTCCAGAGAGATCCATCCATCCGTCCATGCCCTGGTTGCCCTCTCCTCCTCCTGTTGCGCGCGGTGGGAGAAGTGATGCTAAAATTAGACTCTCCTTCGCTTAGCTTGAGAATTAATACACACACACACACACATACACACACACAGGGAGAGAGCAGAGCCACTGAGATGATCTCAGTGAGTCAGATTTAGATGTGATGATGATAATTCAGTGTTATCACACACTCTCTCTCTCTCTCTCTCTCTCTCTCTCTCTCTCTCTCTCACACACACACACACACACACACACAGATCAGACCAATTGCTCATCTGCAGGAGCAGCAGACATTGTGTGTGTGTGTGTGTCTGTCTGTCTGTTTGCAGTCTATGTGTATGTGAAACATATATAATATAGTGTGTGTGTGTGTGTGTATTATGTGTGTGTACTGTGTCTGTGCAGTGTGTGTGCTTGTACATGGTGGATATGCCCTGTATTTCGTGTGTGTATTGTGTATGTGAATGTTCCATGTGCTGTATGTGTGTACTATCTGTGCATTGCGAGTGTCTGCCTTTGAAATCTGTGTGTGTGTTTGTGTATGTGTGTGTGTGTGTGTGTGTGTGTGTGTTGTGCTCTGTTTGTGTATGTTCTGTAGATGTTTGTGATGTGTGCATTGTGAGTGTTTATCTTTGCAATTTTTGTGTGCACTGTGTGTGTGTGTGTGTGTGTGTGCGCGCGCTGTGCTCTGTCTGTGTGTTGATATTTGTACATGCACAGCCTTGCACATTTTTAAGGAAGTGGTTCTGATTGGCCGAACTTAAGAGCGCTTCAGTTCATCACTCGTTTCTGACACTTTTTTTTTTTTTTTTTGGCAAATTCCTCACATATCTCAGTGTGGACATATTGACTGTGTGTGAGTGTGTGTGTGTGTGTGTGTGTGTGTGGGGGGGCTAGCACGCTGACAATGCTGTCCCTGTAGCATTCTCTCCTCTGAATCAACACGTGCTTTAGGAAGCAAGGACGCTGTTGTAGCGCACTGTATGTCCATGTTGAGGTTCAAGGGCACACACACATTGTCTTCGTATTTCATTCGGGGGAAAAACCCGAATACAGCCGCATATATTTCTCATTAAAATATGAGGAATCATCGTGCGTCTCTTTTAAAACACACACACACACACACATTATGAAATTTCCATTTCATCACTACTCTAGACAATCTGAAGGTGTAGTGCAGTCTCATGTGTTCCCAATGAGAAATAAAAATAAACCCGAGCGTGGTCCTGTGGAAGGAGACGAGCCGGATCGTCGTGCTGCTCTGCCCTGACGTCACAGAGGCTGGTCCATTGGCTGAAATCGCTCATGTGGTTAGCGACGTTTCTGACATGAAGGTCACACAGTGTCACACATCCCTCATACTCATGTTCCAGGTGGAAATGAAAAGAATATTGCGTAAAAATCTACTCAACCACCACAACAACTGGCATCAGTAATCCATCTCTAGATAATCATATAGACCTTTGTTTTCAAACATTTTTTTTAACCAGTTCAAATCTTTGCTACTGTGTCTGAGCAAGTTCGGTTTGGGCCACACCAGGATGCCATCTCGGCTCCTCTGAACCAAGGTATTATGGGAGAAACCTGCTATTATTATTATTATTATTATTATTATTATTATTATTATTATCATTATTACTATTATCATCATCGCGATAAGACAATAAGTCCAGGCTGGGAGTAGGACGTTCGAGGTGAAGGGGGAATCATAACCTAATCAATACACTGTGACTTATTGTTTTAAACGTCATTCCAAATCATTGAGAGGCCCCGAGAGCGAGAGAGACCAAAAGATAGGTTTATCACTGAAGTTAATTAATGTGCCGAGTATAAATAGTGACAACACAGTCAACGATAATTGACCGTTTCGTACAAACAACTAACAGTAGCCTTCGTTCGTAACTTTAGACAGCGACATTTCGCTAGCTAGGACTCACCTTGTTTTGTAACGTTCGTTAGCTATCAGTAATCTTCTATTATTACTTCCAGTATACGCGGGTATATTTGGGCGGGAAAGTTTTTTCCGCTAGTCGAAAACTCGGACAGTTTTGACAACGTGGGAATGCAAACAGCTTCCGGCTTTTATTAAGAGACGCACAGACGGTCCGCCGTCCAGCTTAACCGTAAACGTTTCGGAAGCGGTTTTTATTTCATTTTTGGAAGGAGACTCCAGTGTCGGTGCTTCGTAACGGTCACGGTGCTTTTAAAGTCTTCAGGGCGGAGGAGTTTACGGTTTCTCGGTAATCAAATAACCACAACGAAACGTCAAAATGTGATGCGTTGTTTAATTTATTAACAAATTAAAGAATGGACTCGTTGGCAAATGGCTGTTGTATAAGCGTGAATAAGACGCTCCACTCTCCGGACTGTGCCGTTATACGGCACTCCGCTTCGCGATATTGAACGTTCATGATGATGTCATTTGATATCATTTCCTGTCCTTGGTTTATGACAGTTTATGACGGTTTACGCTTTATGACAATCATTATGCTAGTGTGTAATAGTATATTTGGCACAAAACATATTAGTGTATTTTACTTTCCATGCTCGTTTATGCCTTTAAATTGGCATTTCACACCCTCTGCTTGTGTAGCCTGTTTTTTTATTGTTTATCTTGTCAGTTTAGCCGTAGTTCTCCGCCTTATCGTCTCCTTTGCCGAGGCTTTTGGTGCGGTCCTGAACTAAACTCGCTTGCCATCCTTAACAGGAAGCCATTCTGTGGCAATTTTTTGCTCGGTTATAAGGTCCTTCTGATCACCATTGCTACGGTAATGCCCGTTTCTGCTTCCCTTTTGTGCTAGACTGCTAGAGTGTCAGCACACACTGGGCATATGCTTACGTCCGGCATGGTATATACTTTGCATACAACGGATTCGCAATTAAGTAATCGAGATACGATTGAATCGTATAGACTTTCGGCTTTAATTCGAGGAGGATTTAAACAAAGCGTTGCGTTAACTGTTTTGGAATTACATCCTACTTGGATGCAAAGTCTGGAACCCATGGACGTCACCATTGGGTTGAGGTCTTCGGACATTTAAGAACATTTCATTTCTTTGCCGTAAGAAGTTCTTGGGTTGATTTCACCGTATGTTTCGGGTCTTTATCCATCTGTACTGTGAAACGCCATCCCATCAGTTTTGATTGAATCTGAGAAGAAATGAAATCTCTATACACTTCAGACTTCATCCTGCTTCTTCTATCAGCAGTCACATCATCCATAAACACCAGTGGCCCAGTTCCATTAGCAGCCATACATGCCCATGCCATAACACTTCCTCCACCATGTCTGATAGAGGACGTGGTATATTTTGGATCATGAGCCCTTCCTTTCCTTCTCCATACTGTTTTTTTTCTTCCCATCATTCTGGTACAAGTTCATCTGGGTTTCATGTGTCCAAAGAATCTTATTCCAGAACTGCGCAGGCTTGTTCAGATGTTTTCTAACAAGTAGTTTTCTAATCTGGCCTTTCTGTTCTTGAGCGTGAATATACCCACTGTATAGAAGGTGTATCTCGATTGTAGACTTTGACAATGATACCTCTTCCAGAGTGTTCTTGACTTGGCTAGATGTTGTGAAGGGGGTTTTCTTCAACACCTCTTTGGACTGCATACTGAGAGTTCCCTTGAACAGCTACCGAATGCGAATTCAACACAACTCCAGACCTTTTTACCTTTTTAGTTGTCCAGTTACTTTTGAGCCTGTGAAAATGAAGGGGCAAAATTACGAACAATTGTGTCGCTGTCCAAATACTTATGGACCTCACACTATGTACACTCATCAGAACGGACCGCGTGTGATTGCATAACTTACAGAGAAGGTGTTCTATAGACCAGAATATAGAGAACGCTGGAGAAAGCCGAGCATCTCATCCTAGTATCGTGTTCATTACACCCTGACATCTATTAGCATCACGGTCATCACGCCGGCTTCGCAAAGACGCCGTAAACGGTAAGTCGATTGATTAGGGAGTTTAAGGCATTAGAGATGCCTCTGAATGATCGGAAAAATCCCTAATCACATCTTAACACGCTCGCATCTTTATTCTGCAACCATCCTAACGTGCTGCACGTAACGACCATGCTTTAATGATAGATTAAGCCTGTAGACAACACACGGCATGACCAGTATGTGAAAGCATTGCAGCACACCAGCAGACTTTACCACGACATTCAAAGACAGAATTATTCCAAAAGAACATAAACCTGGTTTGAACTGCATTAGTTTCTCATCTGGACGTCTGGAATGAAATGTTTATGCGTCTCTTTGATAAAACTCTTGGCTCTGAAATGGATGACGTAACATGGATATGAATTGATGTCTACCAACCTGATCATGATCACTGGATCATGAATTCAATTAGAGATCCATTTATTGTGTGTGTGTGTGTGTGTGTGTGTGTGTGTGATATTGTGTCCTATGTGAATAGAAAATTATATAACAGCTCATTTAATCAGGCTGTTATTTATTTTCATTTTCCTTCTAATAGACTGCCAGTAAGGATAGAACAGAAACAACATGGAAGCAGCTTGAACGTCTGAGGTAGAGGGTGTGCACGGGTAGACGTAGGTTTTTTTTTTGTTTGTTTGGTTTTTTTTGTGCATGAGTAAAGGATGTATTTTAAAATCCCGCTCCCCGGCCGTTCCTGAAGGAATTGTGTAAACTGATTTTTTTTTTTTGTTGCATGAGTATATGCAACAAAAAATATCAAATGAGATCAACAGATAAATAAAACAATACGAACCGACGTATTTGTGTTGCACAAATATATAGTTGGTTTGCAGAAATCTTTTTCCATGTTTACAGGCCTTGCTTTGTCCTGCAAGCTTCATATCTGACATCTGCAACATCTGAAACAAAAATTCTCAACATCTGAACCTTGCTTGTGACTCACTGACTCGCTCATTTTGACTCCCTCACTGAATCACCCACTCACTGACTTACTCGCACTGAATCATTCGCACACTGACTCACTGACTCGCACTGACTCACTGACTGACTCAATCACTGACTGACTGAATCACTAACACTGACTGACTCACTCACTGACTGACTCACTGAATCACTCACTCACTCACTCACTCACTCACTCACTCACTCAATGACTGACTCACTCACTCACTGAATCTCACTGGTATTTTTGCCCAAACCTCCTGCAGGATTGGATGGAGACTGTTGTGTTATCTCCTGCAGGATTGGATGGAGACTGTTGTGTTATCTCCTGCAGGATTGGATGGAGACTGTTGTGTTATCTCCTGCAGGATTGGATGGAGACTGTTGTGTTATCTCCTGCAG
>JANDJT010000002.1:28864307-28875509 GCA_024331685.1 Stegophilus panzeri | reverse complement strand
GGATGGGCGGGGCTAGCCTGCTGTAAAGTGGCTGGGTGGGGCTAACCTGCTGTAATGTGGATGGGCGGGGCTAACCTGCTGTAATGTGGATGGGCGGGGCTAACCTGCTGTAATGTGGATGGGCGAGGCTAACCTGCTGTAATGTGGATGGGCGAGGCTAACCTGCTGTAATGTGGATGGGCTGGGCTAACCTGCTGTAACGTGGATGGGCGGGGCTAACCTGCTGTAATGTGGATGGGTGAGGCTAACCTGTGGTAAATTGGATGGGCGAGGCTAACCTGTGGTAAAGTGGATGGGTGGGGCTAAAATGCGGTAAAAAGTGAGTATACTTCACCTTTAGCAGGCATTATCTACATTATACCCTGCTGCTGGTTACACCCAGCCAGTATGGACTAAAGGTAGTGGGGTGGTACTTTAGATAAATTTAACTTAGCTACAGTAGTTTGTATTGTGATGATGATGTGAATAGTAGACAAAGAAAGGTATTGACATTTTTATAAAATCTCATCAATAAAAATCTAACCACATTTTACAGCTATACCATGATCCATAGCTCTTTTTTTCTTCTTCTTCAGTGTTATTCAGTGTGAAAGCCATGATCATCTGTAATCTTTCTGTATAAGATTATCATATGAAGATCTAGGATAACTCGGTGCAGTACTGTATCATTCATCATATTTTCCCCCCACTGTCGAGATTCTGATTAGATGCTAACACAAAGGCAACATATCCTCACCGACCTGTCAAGATGAATCACCGGTGAATAAATAAATAAATAAATAAACACAAATAATTCGGTGCTGTTCGCTTCGTCTCTGTCAAAAAAGTCGATGAGGCAAAAAAAACCCACTGTGCTCTATTTCTTTCTTTCCTCATATAACAACACCGCTGATGATGCCGGCAGCAGATGCCAGACTGTTAGCCCTTCAGGGACTTAAACAAGCCATGTTTAGACTTATACTGGTCTAAATAGGCCTCAGCTTGGAGGAACATTATGTGAATTTTCCTCTCAGTTTTCCTCAGGAAGTAGGGCATCTCTTAACCTCATCACCTCTTACTCAGCAATGTTGTCCAGCTTCTCTCGGTAATGATTTTCAAATCCTGATGGAAATCAGGCATCCTTACGATGGCAGGTGTGTACCTTTTACAGAAACACAAATTCATCTAGTTTACAGTATGCTTAGAATACCTTTTTCTCAAGCGTTCAT
Organism: Stegophilus panzeri; assembly: GCA_024331685.1. Taxonomy (NCBI): domain Eukaryota; kingdom Metazoa; phylum Chordata; class Actinopteri; order Siluriformes; family Trichomycteridae; genus Stegophilus; species Stegophilus panzeri. Next base: position 28,874,301 of record JANDJT010000002.1, on the reverse strand, counting down.
TCTTTTTCAGTATGACTTGCTAATGAAGTGTTGTTAGGTGTGTGCATACTATGGTCTAATATATAAAGAATTTGCTAGATATTATATGTTTGCAGCAAGCTTCAGCAAACTCCACCAAGCCCTTTCTGCTCAAGGTCGTGTAGTAGTAGAATGGCAACAGCAGATCTCTGCAATCTTCCTACACTAGCAAGCCTTGCCAGCCGCTACATCGGGTCACAGGCTTCTATGTCCCATAACAGAATTGTCATTGACCAGAATAATGGGAAAAGCTCCAAGGTTTCCTACCACAATGGAGATCGAGTCTGACAAAGACAAAGGAGCTGAGCTCATTTCACTGCTCGCCAGGCAGGCACTTGAATGCACTAATCCTGTCTGGATGAAAATATATGATCATGCCGTCATATGCTCTTTCAAAACTCTTCAAACATTCATCAGAGGTCAACCATCACACCCACCTGTGTTTATCAACTGCTGCACTATTATGAACATCACATGCCTGGTCAAGAAGGCAGAGCAGAAGGTTTCTGAGGCAGCTGAGGAAGCTCGATGTGTTTCACGGAATAATGGTCCAGTATTACAGAGTCATCACTGAGAGTACTCACATTCTCCATCCCAATCCTTTTCTCAGTCCAAGAAACTATTAGAATGAGTAATCCACACCACTGGATTCCAGCTCGCATCTATTTACAAACTGTTCACCACTGGGGAAAAGATACATGGCCAGAAAATTGTTAGTGACCCCACCAATCCTTGCAGGCACTACCGAAGCATATGCACAGAGCTTGTCACCACAGCTCTTTCCCATGTGCTGTCAACCTTATCAACCAAGACCTATGATGTTTCTGACGTGGTCAACCCCCCGTGCCTCCCCAGGGTCCAGCCTAACCCAATAAAAATGTGGCACAATGCTCTGGAGAGTGCACCTTCCATCTGTGTATATCCTCTGTACTATTTCATCCAAGCAATTCCAAATTCCCATCATGGACCAGCATTCAGACAATGCCTTTCCTCTTGCAGTGCTCATCAACAATCGGGTGGCCAGAAACTCCATAGATGCCAATACTAATAATCATCTAGGATTCCACTGCATCCGCTAAAGTCTTCCATTCTAATGTCGAAGTATTGTACAGAAAACCAATTAGTAGATGGTTCATAACCCATCAAAATGGTAATCTATGCCTTCACACCAGCTACATCTCCACAAGGAGATGATCTGTTGTCTGGTTATGGAATCCTGTAATAACTCCTGTAATAATTGTTCTTGGGTTACCTTGGCTTCAACGTTGCAACATAAGAGTATCATGGACTGAATGAGAAACAGTGAACCTGCTCCTCTCATTGCTGCTTGCCACTGAATCACCATAGCTTCCATGTCTATGGACCAGCCAAGAATTTGATTCCCGAATGTTATGCTGAACTCATAAATCCAGAGAATGCATCCTACCTGCACACAGAGAGATTGACAAATGGAAGCCTTCAGTACGACTCCACGTCACTATGCAGACCCGGTAATGCCATATAGACTGGTCTGTCTTCCAGGCATTCGTTAATGAGCAATGTACTCAGAGAAATGGTAGGAAAATTTCTGAATGATTCATTTGGAGTACTAATGTACTCCGACTGTCTAACCCAGCACGTTCAACCCGTTAAAAGGTTGTCGAATCTCATTATCCAAAACCATCTCTTTGCCAAAGCAGAGAAAAGTGAGTTCTCAACAAAGTCTCGTAACCTTCCTGGGCTATATCGTGCACAAAGAGGGTATTGTCAAGGACAAAGCCATGGTACGAGGTGCAAGCCCTTCTTGGTTTACGTATAGCAGGACTTCAGCATCCCAGAAGACATTTTGTCAGAACAAGTGCCACAATTCATGTCTCAAATATGAGCATTTATGAAAAAAACAACAACTAGTGCTATCTGTTAGTTTGAACTCTGGATGTCCTTCTTAACCAATGGATAAGTTCAGGGAGTGAAGCAGGAAGTTGGTTGATCCTGTGAACCTTCTGGAATGATCATACAGAGGTCTTTTATGACCTCCAGTCAAGGGTCTGTCCTTGCACATCACCTGATTACTAATGGAACTCACCTGTTTGCAATCAAACTAGTACATTTAAATAACCTGTACTCACAGCAATTTATGCTTGTTTGCCAATTGCCTGATTTGCCTGCCTGACGTTTCTTTATAATGCCCCGCCCTTTGATTGGTCTGCTGCTTTGATTTTTAACAAAACCACATAATCTGTACTTGCATCTGTTCTTCTTTTCAGTGGTGCATGATGGGACAGGTTAGCTGGTTAGTCATCTTTCAATTCTGTTTTATTTATTTATTTATTTATTTATTTATTTATTGTTTGTGTACTTTATTACATCCACCGGTCTGGGTTCCCTGGTGGTCTAGCGGCTAAGGATCCTGCGCTCTCACTGCCGCGGCCCAGGCAGGGAACCAACCCAGCCACTGGGGGGTAGCTCTTGGTGATGGTCCCAAGCCTGGATACAATGGATGGGCTGCGTCAGGAAGTGCCAAATCAAATATGCGGACCGAAGATCCTCTTTGGTGACCCCTAGCGGGAGCAGCCGAAAGAACAACATCATCCTTCGTCTGTACTTTGAATTTAGAACATACGATTCATTCTAATATGTTTCTATGGTAACAGCTCACAAAAAGTGACTTAATAATAAACATATTACGATAACACGTTGTTACTTAACAAAGATATCGTGAAGCTTTCTGTAAGCAGACAATTATTTAACATTTATGGAAGGAGTCTCGGATGTCTCTGCTTTGTGAAGGTCAATAACATTGGATCCTCAGTAAAATGACAAGCTGCGTTTTTATTTATTTATTTTTTTTATTGTTTCATCCAAGGCACGGTTAGAAAATAGTCCAAATTAAAACATTTTCACGTTTGTAGTGTATAATATTGGCAGAAATTTGGGCCGAAAGCCATTTTTTTCCCACCACTGACATCCAGAAGGTTTTCCCAGACCGCCACGTATGACATCATGAGGGAACTTGATGATATTATCTGAGCATTAATGTCTCGTATACAAACATACACAAGAAGTGTTTAAGTTATCCAGTGTTAGGAGGCTAATAGGGAAGTGGACAGGGAGATACTTGTGCCATTTGTATTAAACGCTGAATAAAACGTTGAGTCTGACCTGTTGAAGACGAGTCAAGGTCGCAGTGCTTTTAAGCCTTTTACGCTTGCGTCAGCTGTTTTACAGCAGAGGGATTTATAACATAAATTTTGCATACTGTTTTTTTTTTGTGTGTTTGGCCATTGTCCATCTTCATCAGCGAGGTAAGAGAAAGGAAAAAAAATGTTTATGACCTTTATGTTCTTTAGGCTAGTGTTGTCGTGTAGTACTGAAACGTATGATACCCAGTGCACCTTCATAGCTAACTGAGCGAGTGTAGTGAGGCACTGACCGAGGCATGGTTAAACAGACTGAATAACGGAGCTATGAATTAAGAATGGTCCAAACCTCCATCAGGTGTGTGTGTGTGTGTGTGTATGGGGTTGGTGGTTTCTGCCATGCCAATGATGTAGTTTTATCAAACGCTGGCCTGAGGGACGGGCATCAGCAACATTCAGAGCACATCAGCATCGTCTGAGATGGCAAATCCCTTCCTCCACACATCACCCCACAAACGTTTGGAGGTTTAAAAAAAAAAAAAAAAAAAAAGTATGACTACATCGATGCTTTACAACAAATATGCAATTTCTTTAATAATTCGGTGATATCACAATAGCAATTACCTGCATTCTGTGCCACTGCAATCAGAAAAGCCTAATGAAGAAGCCCTCGGGGAACCAGAGTCCAGAAGATTAGATTTAGAAATTGGAGGAAGGCGAAGCGACTGAACCTCGTAATTGAACGTCTGAATGCCTTCCAGCAAGCGCAGGCGCTGCCGTGTGCTTGGTTTAGTTCCAGAAACGCTAATGTTTACCAGCAAAGATACGTAGGACGTTCAGGAGGGTCGGTTTTAATCAAATGTCCTTTTTTTTGTTTTGTTTTGTTTTGCGAGGCTGAGCTGCTTCGGATACTACCGGATGTCAGGAAAGTCTGCCATACAGGGTTATTTATTTATTTACTTATTTATTTATTTTTGCTATAAACATATTCGAAGTCTACAACTCCAATATCTGAAGAATTGTCAGTTAGAACCATATGATCTCGAATGATTACAAATTTGCGTTTCAGGCCAATTGAAAATGAGGGGGGGGAATCCAAAGAACGTGGTTCGGAACGGCGTACGTTGATGGTGTACGTGTTTTTGTTTTGGTCATTTCGATTCGATTCACACGTCGGAAGCACGTGAAATGTTCTCGAGCATACAGTGTACTGCATGTATAATAGACATGGGACTGGAATGGAATGGAATATAGCCTGAATGGATCAACAATCCAGCGCCATGAAAATGTCTATTCTGTGTTGTTGTGAGGACACTCGCTGTTGCATCACACTGTTTACATAAATATATTTCTTCCCTCGCTTCCTAGTCCATATCATCGCTTAACAAGCGAGAGAGCCTGGATGATCGAGGACGTTCCTTTAAGACGGCTGAGCGATTCGGAGTGAAGATCCACTCACCGTGGCTTTTTTTTTTTTTTTTTTTTTTTTAAGACTAGGCTGCAAATAATCATGTCACTGATTTGTCATAAACCTGTCAAGGCTTTCTTGGCAGCAGCTGAAAAATGGCCGAAGTGAAATGACACGGAGCCATTTATCATGACCCGAGGACCGGAACGCTTGCTGGACTGGGAATTGTAGCCTTTGGGGAGCCGGTGGTAGTGTTTGTGAAGACTCCATGACCTGTCGTAGTCTTTATGTAGAGTTGGTGTACTGAAAAAAAAAAAATAAAAAAATAGTGCAACAGAGCTGATAAACAAAACATTTAGTAATACATTTTGATTGTGGACAAAATAAAGCAAATCCGACAGTTATTAATATTAAAATGTAATATTTTGAATGCTAATAATATTTTTTATTAAATTAGTAGCCATGAGCTAGTCACTAATGGTGAAGCAAGAGGTAAAAGGTAACTGTTGAATATTTTCCTATAGTGCTGGAGTTATTCAGCCCCACGTGCTCCTTGCTACCTCTGTGTTTTAAGCCTTTTAGTTTCCCCTTTGAGAAGTAATGCATGCTCTATAATGTGATTATGAGCCCCAGTTCCTGTAATTCTCTGTGTTTTGCCATTAGCTTGCCCATCCTGACTCCCATAGTAATACGTTATATTGCGCTGGAAGCTTTAGTCTCAGCACCTGTCGAAAGGAAAAAAGGTTTCTCACATAACTGCTGGGATTATTACTGCTACTGATTGCAGTCTTTAGACACAAGTTCAGACTAGCTAATCTACATATTGGTTTTGGGAGCGAGGAGGAAACCCACACGGAATGTCCCGGCTTGGCCACACTCTCTGATCATTGCGTAGCTTCTCATCTGTTCTTTGTAATTAGTCTTGTTATGTCTGATTAGTCAGTGTTTGTAGCCCCTTCTGATGTTCGCCATGGTTTCTACTCGAATTCTAGTTGGTCAGTTCCCCCTAACAGGCCAGGCACGATGTTCTGTTTGAATGGGAATATGAATTAATATATAGATGTAAATATTCTAATGTATTCCTGAATGAAAAGCATCCTAATAATAATAATAAGTATCCTAACGCTCTTACAGTCTCTCGCTGTCTCTGACTGCCTGCGACTCCTGCCAAGCACATTGTAGCCAGACTTCTTTTGTGCCCGAAGTCGCACTGAAGTCTGTGCTGGCGTATGACGCACGCATAACCTCTGACACGTCGCTGGCTGTGAATCACTATTACAGAATTACCCGAGTGACTCACAGCAGCTCAGGAACATCATATTATAGAGCACTTTTCCTCTCCTGACTCATTAAAAAAATAAAATAAAATAAAATCCTACGCACTGTTGGATGTCAAAAGTGGAACAGGGGAAAATGCACCTTAATGAACCACTTTCTCCTCCCATCTTTCTTCCTCCTTCTCCCCCTTTCCTGCACCTCCATAATTCTCCCCACTTGGTGTGCTTTTCAGAGATTTCAAATACTGTGTTCTCATTCCTCCTCATCGTCCTCCTCCTCCTCCTCTTCTTCTGTCAAGGAATCATGGCTGCTTCTTTCATCCTGGTCTCTGGTTCTCACACAATCTTATATTATTCTCTCTTTTTCCCCCTCCCCTGTCTATTTAAACACTCTGGAAGATTCCAGAAATTTGATGTAATGAGTTTTAGAAGCTTCTGGTTGGCCAGTTGTCATAACAAGGGGTTAACTGGGCAGAGCGCCTGTGGCTGTATTTAAGGGCCTACCTTTAAAGTCAGTGTCTTTTTGTCCTTGATATCCTGGAAAAAAAAGCCAACCAGCTCAACCAAGACCTCAGAAACAAAACTGTGGAGCTACAAGCCTCTGTGGACCACACGGATACTACAGATTGTTCAGGAACTCCAAATGTTTCAGCTGAACCCCAGATAACAACAAAGGAGCTGGTGAAGGAGTTGGAGGCATCAGGTTCCAAAGTATGTACTGGGCATCCACCACTGAGAGTCCAACATCACCACAAAGAACACAACAAAGATGCTTTTCCTCCAAGACCAGCGTAAAAGGTCCGAATAGCACCATCCCAACTGTGAAGCATGGTGGTGGCAGTATCATGTTATGGAAACATGTTTGGTGCACTTCTGAAAACAGATGGTGCCATGAGGACGGAGGATGATCTAGAAATATGGAAGTCAGTGAAGTCAGAAAGACAGTGAAGTATCCGAGCGGCCATCACAAAGCCCTGACCTGAATCCCAGAGATGATTTGTGGACTGAACTGAAAAAGCGTGTCTGAGCGAGGAGGCCCACAAACCTGACTGAATTACACCAGCTCTGTCAGGAGGAAAGGGAGAACATTCCAGAACAGTACTGTGAGAAGCTTTGCTGAAGGATACAACAAGAGTTTAAAAGGCAAGGGCACTAAATATTAAGAGAGTGCATGTGAGCTGTGATCGATTGATTGACAGAACTGCCTTGTCGACTGTGAAAATGCAGATGAGATTGTAAAGGTGACTTTATTTTTTGGCCGAGACGCGAGTAGTGAGGCGTGGTGGGAACGCTACCGGTAGAAGTACACCTTTTGATTTTGGCTTTTACTAATTAGCGTTTGAATTTGTATCAAGTCCAAGAAAGTAGCAGTAAGAAGCTAATTATGAAGACGTTGAGTCAGGATTTAATATCTAAAATGGCTTGTTTTTGGAAAGCAGTAACCAAGGACCAAGATGGATACTTTGAGGAAATCATTTTATCATTTAATAACTTTTGTCTGCCAAAAGACCAATGATAATCAGTACTCCAGTGTGTGTGTGTGTGTGTGTGTGTGTGTGTGTGTGTTTTAAATAGGCAAAACCCTATGATAAGAAGGCTAACATCTTAATTTAATGGCACCCTGGAACTATTGAAACTAGAATAGATTTATCGTTATTTATTTATTTATTTATTTTAACTTGAAGCAGAAAGATGCGTGGTTTATGCCACTCTGGTTGCCGGATTTGTCTCGTGTACAAAAACCAAGCAATAAACAAATTAGTGGATAGGAAATGTGAAGAAGCTTTGAATAAGCATGTAATACTAGCCTAATACAGCGAGAACATATTTGAGCTTGACTGTCATGAATATTATTTCACCAGTTTAACAATATGGCTTCCACACAAACGAATCGGCTTAATCGCGTTAATGAATTCATTAGCAGGTGAGAAGCGATGATTCAGCAGATTGTGCTGTAGCGACAGTGCAAGATGTCAGGAAGCGTACAGTGGATACGCCGAGCACTCGGTCATCTAGGCTTTGCAGCTCACTTTAAGTAGGTAGAGGTCATAAATTACTGTAATAGTAAACACGCCATATAATAAACTTCCATCCCCGACAGGAGCACGGTCTCGTCGATGATGAAGCTCCCTCCTGCAGGTCCCTCCTGGCTTTCTTTGGGCTCTTACAGATTACTCCTGATCACATGGTTTAGAACATTGTTTATGTAGTTAACGTCGCGCGTCCACGCTGTCGAAAAAGCCACCTGCCGATTCGTATCGAGCGTTAAACGCCTTTGCGAAGTAAAATAGTGAAATTATGGAAAGTGGAATGCGATACTGGTTTGCACCCCCCTTGAGGAATCTGCTAAATCTTTAATACTGTTAACAAAATAAGACAGATCATAAAAATCCCGCGTTGTTTTTTTAAAATTTAGTTCTGTCCTGAATAAGCTATTTCACATAACAGAAGTTTACATATCGTCCATAAGACAAGATCATAGCTGAATTTATAGTTCAAAAGTTCGATTCTTAATACCGTGGTAGTGTTGTTTTATTTTTATTCCAGCGAGCAGAACATTACGGTACTATAATCTACATTTAGAGCTTAACAAGTGACCTCCACTTCTCCAAGGTTACTTAAAATGGTCGAAGCTTCAAGTGCTGTTAAGTCAGCGCGTAAATAAACACGGATATTGATTGGCCGTGGGCGCTTCTGTCGCGTGTTCGCCCTGGATGCTGGTCAGCTTCCGTATAGAACCTTATACCAAGCTTAGCTCAGAGTTTGCAGATGGAACAAACAAACTCTCTCTCTCTCTGTCATTCTTTTCCTTTTCGTTGTCAGAGTAGAATTTCTGAGAGCTGTCGACGATTCCAATCGTCCCCAGCATCTCTCCCACCCTCTGGTTCCTTCCTCTACCCACCATAATTCACTCCATTTTGTGTGTTTTTATGAAATAATGTATTCCCATTTCTCCACCTCCTCCTTCCCCCCTCTCCCCGTTCTTTTCCTTCTCTCAAGAAATAGCGACTTTCTTCTTTCATGCCCGTCTCCTGTTTCTCCCACGTTATGTATCATTCCCTCTTTTCTTCTCTCATGATGATCTACGGATGTGCACCGTGTTTATCGGCGCTGCATCAGAAATCTGAAAGATTTGGAAATGAAACCGCGTCTGGTTTAGAAGAGGGAGGAGAAGGGAACGAGGGGAAAGCGAGCGTGTGACAAAACCATGTACAGACGATATCTATTACACCTTTTCAGAAGATCTGGGGTTTATCCTTGGGATTCACTTTTCTTTCGCAGTCGCTGCTTCTGTATGAATACGATGTGAAGGGTTCAAAGATGATTAATATTTACCTGAGCTACAAAACTTAAATGATACAAAGAAGTGATGTGTGCATTGATTTGAATTAAGAACCATCTCTCTCTCTCTCCTTCTCTCCTTCTCTCTCTCTCTGTCTCTCTATCTATCTCTGTCTCTGTCTCTCTCTCTCTCTCTCTCTCTCTGTCTCTCTATCTATCTCTCTGTCTCTCTCTCTCTATCTGTCTCTCAGGTTCCCTGTCGCTGGGCGTGTTCCTCGTGTCAGTCGGTCTAACCGTGTGTGTTGTTTGGCTCGTGGCACTCTGCGGCGTCTGTGGATGGTGCCAACGCAGACTGGTGAGTGATGTCACTTCCTGTTTCAAGGTAAACCCTAAATGGGTGACGGCTTCTTTTAACACCGTCTTGACTAGCTGTATCGTACAGGCTAGCTCCGTAGGCCTGTTCAATGACAGGTTAATGAACCTGGAACCTGGAACCTGGAAATGGTTTACAACGTGGAAGTGGAAACAGCAGGGTGGATTAGTTTGTTTATTTGTTTATTTGTTTATTTATTTTTATTATTTTTTGGGAATAGGCACTTTTTTATTAATTTCATTAACAGTAATGAGCTGAATGGGGAGGGGTGGGGAAAATCACACTCTAGATGGATGATTAACAAGGAGAGGAAATGAGAAAAGAGGAGAAGAAGAGAAAGGGGGAGGAGAGAAGCAGACGGGTGGACTGTAGGTGGCTTAAATGAACACAGGCTTTAATTACATTCAGTAATTGGGCTCTGGTCCATATCCACACCCTGCAGGCACCTAGCAGCTTCCTATTATTACAGAGTGTAGGATTACCCTCTCCCCCTCCCTCCCCCTCCCTCTCTCGCTCT
>JANDJT010000002.1:28839203-28864269 GCA_024331685.1 Stegophilus panzeri | reverse complement strand
CCCCCTCTCTCGCTCTCTCCCCCCCCTCCCCTCTCCTCCCCCCTCTCTCCCCCCTCTCTCTTCCCCCTCTCTCCCTCTCTCTCTTTCTCTCTCTCTCTCCCCCTCCCCCCCCCTACAAGGCAACCTTGTACTTTTAACCTATGACAACACCGCCATACTTCACCTCCTGCTTCACTCTCTGCAGTATCTCGGGAATCGAGGAGGACATAAACAATCCTTTTGTCCAGCAGCGACAAACTGGCTGGTTGTCCTGATTTTTTTTCAAGCAACAGATGATCTTGGGTCAACGAGAGCTTCGATTTAAAAGCAAATAAATTCGAGCTCCGCCTTCGTCTCCTGTCAGGAGGTAAATCTGATTAAGCTCCTCAACTAATTCCCTCCTACTGGATCCTCTCTTAAAATCTTTTTAAAAAAACCCAAACAAACTACATGATTACACGATTACATTTTTTTCCCCTCATATTTTTTTTAAAACTAAACCTGATTGAGGACGTTGCTATTTTTAGGCCGGTTTATCACTCTCACACTTAACACGCCACAAATGGCATTTCCCTGACTGCTTTTGTAGACTCCATTGTTAGCACCTGCAAGAAATAAATCAGGGCAATGAACGCGCACCGTAATAAATACGCGTGTCGTGTTACACCGTTTAAGCACTGGCGCGGAAGCTCTTGCGGCCAAGTACTCATCACTTTTTTTTTTCTTTGATAATGTTGTGTTAACGTACCGTAGGAGGTTAAGAGGAGGATAGTTTCCAAAAGTACTGCAAGTATCTGAATTGCTCTGCAGTTCTGATTAGCGCAGCGTTGTTAACGTATACTGTACGTGTCCGTCTCCAGCACAGTTCCCATAACATCTGGATACTGTTGTGTGCATGTTTATATTATATTGGATTGATAGGAAAACTTTCGACGCAGAAAATGAACAAGAACATAAACCAGAACTGTTTAGATGCACACTGTGTGAAACTGTGAAACTTTAACTACGGAAAAGACCACTAGTTGACGAGTCCACGCCTAGTATCGAGCTAGTAAAAATAAATAGATATTCAACCCCTTATATAGGTGATATCTACCTTCCAAATACCAAAAGCGTATAGACTAGTGGTGAGGAACAGGTTTGACACACTAAGACGCGTGTACACACGCGTGCTCTCACGTCTTTTGTCTTTGCTAGTTTGCACAGCCCGAATGAAACGAGGCAGCGGGCTGTGTACGAGTTTGTACCACAGCATGGCTGAATTTTCGAATCTGATCAGCCCAGAGGTGTGAGGCGTTTATGTATAGTAACATATTACATTTAACATACGGTATTGTTTCTATAGTAACGGCTCGTACACGGGGAACACGTGATTAACGTTTAACACGTAACGTGGAACATTAACCAAAACCAAAAGAACCACAAGCGTATTTTGAAGCGTGAAGCGTCCCTCCTGACAGCCTTGACCTACATGAACTTTCGCACAAGATGGAACACAAGAACCAAAAACTGAATTTCTGTCATGTGCTCTTAACTTTTTTGCCACACAGTTGTATGGCTTTCTGTCCTCTTGTTTGTTGAGGAAGTAAACGGTCCACTTTAATAAACCGAGGCCTGTATGCAGTTTCACACACGAGGAAAAGCATGTCTCTCTTGCTGTCTCACTGCTTAGGCGGCTGGTCTCAAAGGGTTAAATCTTGATGGACAGGAAGAGGACAGACCCCGCGGGGGCTGTGACTGAGTGGGACTGCACGGTTTTCAGTGTCTCCGACAGTGAAAGCATCTGTGCTCGTCTCAGCGTTTCTTCTCTATGCCTCCTTCTCTCTCTCTCTCTCTCTCTCTCTCTCTCCCTCCGTGTCTGACATGTTAATTCGCTGGCCTCTCCCGTTGTTCTCTTATTATTGCAAATTCTGTAAACCCATTCATCTGGTCATTTTCACGTCTCTCTGTCTCTCCTCCTCCTACTCTCTCATTCTCTCCACAGTCTGTCTCTCTCTCTCCCCCGCTGAGAGATTTCTTCCCCCGCTGAGTTTTCTTCTTCCCCGCTCTCTCGTCTCCACATTCTGCGATTCCTCCTGGTTTTTGGTGAAGCCGACTGAGTGTTTAATCAGAAATACTATGCATCTGATGGTAAACCACAAGCGTCTCTCTCTCTCTCTCTCTCTCAAAAAAAACCCCCAAAAATCCCAGTGAGGCTGAGAGGGTGAGTGTTTACTCATTTGCATTAACCCAAGGATATGATGGTCAAAGCTGTCGGTGGTGAATATTGCACAGACTTTACCAGACACTTACAGAATAAGAATTCGCACTGTATTTTTATCTGAATAAGGTACTATAAGATGACCGACCCCCTCCTTCCTTTATGAAATATAGAAAGCAGTGCAAAAAATCCCAGCTGCCGGAAACGGTGTAAAAATGATGATAAACGAGTCGAACTGGGACAGGGTAAGACTTGCATTTAGTGCCAAAATGCAATCATGTTGCAATCATCTGTGTGTTAGATAACTGATCCCGCACTTCAGCACCTGTGTATGTTGGAATACTGACCGGAAGTTCAAATCCCAGCACTGCCAAGCGTTAACCTTGACATGTTGCCAGAGCCATATCTCCCAGGGTTGAGCCTGGACAGTACCTGGATAGGAGAAAACTAAGGTTGCTGCTGGAAGTGGTATTAGAGAGGCCAGCAGGTGGCGCTCACCCTGTGGTCTGTGTGGGGTCTAATGCCCCAGTATAGTGATGGGGACACTATACTGTAAAAACAGCACCGTCTTTCGGATGAGACGTTAAACTGAGGTCCTGAGTCTCTGTGGTCATTAAACATCCCAGGACATTTATGGTAAAGAGTAGGGGTATAACACCGGTGTCCTGCCCAAATTCCCCCATTGGCCCATATCTATCATCCCCTAATAATCCCCATCTCTGAATTGGCTACATCACTGTCTCCTCTACACTAATAGCCGGTGTGTGGTGGGAGTTCTGGTGCACTGTGTCTGCCATCACATCATCCAGGTGGAGGATGCACACTAGTGGTGGTTCATGAGATATATATATATCTCCCACTTCTGTTTAAAAAAAAAAAAAAAAATCTTCTCCTTATTGACGTCTGTGAAAGAAAGCCTTCACTTGATATGTCTGTACGCACCAATTATTCTCGGATTCGCAGATGCTGTCATGCGAGGACGCTATAGCAGACGCTGTTTATGAAAAACGCGTATTAATGTGGTCGCGCTACGTGATTCCTAAACAAGAATGCATTTCTCTCTCTCTCTCTCACCACCTGTTGTTGAATGATAAATACGTGTGCAGCGCCGTCGCTTCCCTCCGTTGTCAGAGGTGGTGTTTCTCTCCATCAGACGGATCATTGCAGAGTAATTTGCGTCCTGGCAGGAAACACATTTCGACGCCGCTGCTGGAGCACTGCGAATGCGCCACTCATTCCTCGTCCCTCTTCAAATCATTTAACATCTTTTAAGCCGTTTCTGGCAGCTGCGATCTTTCAGGGTGCGTTCTCGTGAATTTCACACTCTCTAGATGTTCAGTCTTCATCACGTCATATCTTTGATACGTAAACGCATATTTAGTCTAGATGATGATAATGGTGATGGTGATGGTGAAGTTCTTGACATTATGTGAACCTCCTGTTTATTTAGGTGGCTAGGGTTAGCCAGTCACGCCTTTTTAACAGAACATCACTAACAGGACGAGATTTTCCTGACAACTCAAATATACAGTACATCCTGTCATTGTTACATATTTAACGTTCATTACTGACTCTAATAAATTTACTTTCCACAAATAATCAATTGGTCAAATAACCAAGTAACCGATTATTGACAAGTAATACTACTACAATCAGTGCTGCTTATTGACTCACTGCTTTATCTCTCCTCATATCAGTTCCTTTTCATTATAAAAATGGAAGCTGCCTTCAGGAAATGTTCCTTATTTTATTGCTTTACAGCTTTATTCAAAATGGAATTACATTATTTTTATTAGTTTAAGCACCTTGGCAGTGATTACAGGCCTTAAATTCTGGGGTTATGCTGCTACAATATCTCCACACCTAGATTTAGGGATCTTCTAGCATTCCTCTTTGCGGAACCTCTCAAGATGCTGTTGAAAAACCTCCCCAAATAACGACGCTGCCACCACCATGCTTCGTGGCACTGAATTGTCCAGGTGATAAAACTTTTTGTTGTCTGGTTTCCTTCGGATGTAACATTTCAGGACCTCAGAAAATCGAATCTTGTGTCTCATGGGCTGAGAGTCTTCTAAGAAAGATGGCTGCCTTTCTCACAAGTTCTCACATCTCTATAGTACCTCTGCAGTTCTAAAGTAAAAAGCCTTTTAGCGCTGTGAGTCAGAGGATGCTTTGGGGTATTTGTCTTCTCCGTGACTAATGCCCTTCTCCTGCGTTTGCTCACTTTGGCTTGGCAGCTCTAAGACATCGAGGAAGAAAGCAAGAAGATGCTGTGTTCTTTTAAAGCGGCAGTATTGTTCTGGTTCTCTTTCACAGACCTGTGGCTTCATGTTGACTTTGTGAACTTTAAGCATTATGTAGAAACGTTTCACTACCAAACCTTAACGTCAGCTGCTGATCTGTCACAAGACACGCAAATTCACAATCCTCCAGTACCACACTCGCAGGTAGACCCCAGGTGGTCATGTATAATAATTCTAATTTATATGGCCTTCAGGGAGGCATAATTGGATCAGCCTCATCTGGGAATACATGAGGGGTTTAGTCAGATTGGGTTGCTTGATTGCTATTGGGTGCCTCCTGTGATGCAATATCAATACGAGCCTAATGTTTATCACAATACAATATTTGATCATATTTACCTTTTTGAATGGACGATTACAAACTCGCACTTAAATAATATTTACGGTCTGAGAAGCTAAAACTGTGATGTTTACTACATGCAAAGTGTAGACTTGTTTTGGGCATTGTGAAATATGAAGCAAATATGGACCAAAAGTATGCGGACCCCTGACCTTCACACCCGTATGTGCTTGTAGAACCTCCCATTCCAAAGGCATGGCATTAATATAGAGTTATTCCCATCTTTGCGGTTATAATACGCTTCACTCTTCTGATTTTGGAGCGTAGCTGTGGGATTTGACTATTCAGCCACGAGAGTATTAGTGAGGCCAGGCACTGATGTCAGGCAAGGAGGCCTTGAGGTCACAGCTCTGTGCAGGATGCTCAAGTTCCTCCACTCCAAGCTCACTTTGTGAATAAGGGCACTGTGATGCTGGAACAGGTTTGAGCCTCTTAGTTCCAGTGACGGGAAAAAATGTAATGCTACAGCATGCAAAGACATTCTATACAACTGTCTGCAGAAACTGTTGGCCATATAGTGTAATATTATTCATATGTATGAATCATTCAGAAAAGTAATATTGGTGCAACAAGCAAGCAACCTCAGTATAGCCCCACCCACCTGACATTAAAGGGTGTGGGATTCTGATTAAATGCATGTTACCAGTTTAGATGTTGTACCACAGAACCAATGTTAACCTGATTTAGAAAGCAGTCATGCATTAGGGCATTCCCTGGGGTTTTGATAAAGTCGCTTTGTTTGCAGAATTTCCATAACTAAGTCTTTCTCCGGCATTGATAACGGAACTGTTCATATGGTATGTTCAGGATCACTAATCCTGACTTTACTCGTTTCTTGCTCGGAGCCAGTTTTCATTCAGGTATCCTTCATGGAGAGAACAACATGACCATTTTTAATCTTGTCGTGAAAACAACAGTTTTATTTTTATTTAAAAAAACAAACAGTCAGAAATTAGTTTTGAGATAGCGAGGGGGAATGGTTAGGCACTGTATTATCTAGCTAGAGGAAAACACATCAATGGAAATATCCCAGAGAGAGGTGTGTGTGTGTGTGTGTGTGTGTGTGTGTGAGAGAGAGAGAGAGAAAGGTAGTGTAGTGAATGTCTAGGTGAAAAGGGAGTAGATCCCATTAGAGTAGCCTCGATATAACAGCAAATACCAGACAAGGCTGAGATGAAGAAGACTATAAGACAAAGTACCTTGTGATAGCAAGATGCTTCATTGGTTTTCTCACTTACACAACAAATTAAGGCCTTGAACATTGAAATCAAATTCTACTTCTTTATAACAATGGACGGCCAAGGCAAAGTATCATAGACAACCTCTATGTCATGCACAACAAGAGTTGTGCAATTGGAGTTAGCAACAAATGGGCAGAAGGCTTGGCTGCTCAGCCCCCTGGAAAGATGACCATAAGCTCCTTAACAGAGTTGTAACAAACAGTAGTTGGCGGTTGGCAAGACTTGTTAATGGCACGAAGAAGTGCTAAACACAGAGGAGCGCAGTACGGCTGATTCTCGTACAAAGCCAGACCCTGATGTATTCTCAGTGGCTGCTTCTTATTCTCTAGGAGATCACATGCTGGTTCAGAAAGCGTACGACGCTATAGTGAATATGGGTGGCGTACGGGTACACAGTTGCCTCCAGGTTGTTATTTAAATAATGTCATAACCGCAGGTGCAAGGAGTACAGAATGGTGTCATGGCAGTATATTGTGGAAGATTACCAAGTTTGTTAACGGAGATGCGAAGGCAAGTTGCCTGGATCAAACACCAAACTAGTACATGAACAGATCTTTGGTCGCAGAACCACTAGACTGTTACCGAAGAAGACATCTTGGGGCAACAGGCAACCTTTTGGGCATGTGCCTTTTCACACCATTTGGTTAAGGCGAAGCAAAATGGAAGGTTCTACAACTAGTGGTTTTCTTTTGGAACTAGTGACGTGTTCGCATGAGCTAGTTCTTTTGCCGAGTACCAACAGCATATAGACCTTACCTCACCTCGTGACTGGTTCCCACTACGTCACACTCCGGCCGTTTTCATCAACCCGAGTGACCCAAGCGCGTTGGTGATCCTCTGCTAGCATTGATTTTCTTGAGTCTTTTCAGTGATTTGAGTCATTTGAGTGGTTCTAATTCTCCAATAACGGATTGTTCCTGGACAAAATATTGATCAATTATATTCTCAATACAGTATTACTACTTTGAGTGTTTCTCCTCCTCAATAAAGTACAGCATCGACACTTATTGTGAGTGCTGTTTGGGGAAATGCTGTCTGGGATATCATGTGGTGATGTTGATATACAACCTCCACTTTATCAAAAAAAAAAAAAAGCACGGTGGTCTGGAACAAAAGGAAGTACAATAGAACAGAAGATTACGTGTGTAAGTGGAGGATCACTAACGTGCTTGGGTCACTCGGGTTGATGAAAACGGCTGGAGTGTGACATAGCGGGAATCTTTTATGGGCTGTTCGCATGAGGGCGTGGACACAGTTAAGTCCCAGTCACGAGGTGAGGTAAGGACTATGTGCTGTTGGTACTCAGGAAAGGGAACTAGCTCAAACTAGCAATTAGCTCACACTAGCAACTAGCTCACACTTTGGAACTAGCAGCCACTAGTTCCAAAAGAAAACCACTAGTTGTAGAACCTTCCATTTACCTCCTGCCACTGGTCATTGCTCAGATGGTTGCAGTGGTCCTGTCCATGCTTTGTAACTCTGTGTGCACTTGAAGGAAGGACTTGGTTAGAGTGGAGTTAGAGTGGTAATGACACCTGAAATCAGCTGTCACACATACCCTGAACACTGAGCTGTGTGTGTAGACCAGTTAGCACTGAGAGTATTGCTTCATATTAGTCCCCGTGGACTATGTAACGTGGAGCACTCTCTGTGAACATCGGGGCTGAGGCACGGTGTTGCATAATCCCCTGAGCTGGAATCCCTAAAGAGATCCTTACTGAACGGGTCACATCCTTTATGTCTTGTACACTGGAATAGGTCGAAATGAAAGTGTAGTGCAGTAGCTTAGGTACAGGTGCATGGCATGGATTTGTTGATGCTTCAAAAAAAAAACCCCAAAAACCTCGTTCGAGGTTTCGTTCGAAAAGATCGTTCGCTCATCAGTCCGTTCGATTCGCATTATAAAATGTGAAGGAGTGTGTGTGCTGCACGTTTTCTTCTTGGAGGAGAGAATCCCATAATTCTCTTCACCGGAATAGAATAATCCTAAAGGTTTCATATATGAAATCATGGCATATACAAGTGTCTGATACAATGCTGTGAAATGTGACAAAAGTGTGTGTGTGTGTGTGTGTGTGTGTGTGTGTGTGCGCGCGCATGCAATGCATTTTATATGTGCTTTTATATGAGAAATAATAATTCAATAATAAATTATCTAATTTAAAAAAAATCTTTCTCCATGTCTTCCTCTGTAGGGGAAGAGGAATAAGCCAAGTTTGGACACAGCAAGTTCTCCGGACTCAGTGTCGGTACGAGGCCGGGGCGAAAATAAAGCCATCAAGTAAGGTCCTTCTTGAGTGTGGGTGTGTCTTCAAAATCTATCACTGGCTTTAGGGACACCATGATAATGCAGCAGCACGGCTCTGTGTTTTTTTTGTTTGTTTTTTTGATCTAATAAAGTCATTTGTATGAAATCTGCACAGTGAATATCGATACGAAGCCCTCACACAGATGATGGGGCTGTGCTTCCATATTTAAACGAGCATTAAATAACTCCGTATCAGCAGAACCAGCAGCAATCTGACACTGGGATACACTAAAGATTTGTGTCTATGTAGGGCTGCGTCTTTCAAACGAGCAAAATAGTGGAGGATTTTCTACCTAAAATAGCAGAATACTGGTGAATATCTATAATTTAAACCCCCCGGCAACGTGGTTAACAAATCTTGAACACTGCCATCAGGAACAGCGACTGTGTGAGCAAATTAGCATGACTGAAAGGCATGAATTATGTTTGTGCAAGTCTGTTTCCTCAAACCGAAGACGAAATGATCGGAAAGTTTATCAAGGTGAGTAGAAATGATCAGAAAGGTACTTAATATAATAACAAATTTGATTCATGATTCAAAAAAGTTGGTTTCTCTCTCTCTCTTTCTGCTTACAGTGATCTAGACAGGGACTTTTGGAATAATAATGACAGCAGCAATGTTCAGCAGCGGTGGAGCTCCTACCCTCCTAAAGAGTTCCTCTTGAACATGTCTCCTTATGCTCCATACGGAGACCCACGTCTAACGCCCAAGTAAGTACCCGTCTGTCTGCGTCTCCGTCTGTCAGCCCAGGGCGGTAGCAAACTCATACATAAGCCTTCATCCTTCTTCTCTAACCGGCTGCTTGTAACTAACTTCACCCTGCCGTTCCGGTCCGACAGTCCGGGTCGACCTCCACGAACAGCTTTTAATTCAAACACGAGTATAATTTGTTTACGTTGTACTGACAGTGTTGAGAACCAGACTGATGTTTTTGTTACTTCAGCTAGGAAGAAAGGAATAATACATGGTGGGCCATGGTGTTGTAGGTAAATAGTCAATGCTCGGGGTGGTGCGATACAGCCCAACGTGAGTGCCGGTACCACCCCAGCAGCACATCCTGAAGTGTGTGAGTCCTTTTATGCCACAGCATTCTCTAAAGACTAACAATCATTCCAGCAAAAAGAGTGGGAGAACTTCATGCATTGCATGTGTTGGTGGCTTGTTGAGTCTGGAGTAACCCGGTGGTTGTCCCCAAGCTTCCTATCCAATGTCAAATAACCTTCTTTTTTCAACCAGTCGACTGCATGAATGGGGAACCTGTTATGCGTTTCTCATTAAGCCCAGTGGTACGGTCCAGTTGGGTCTGGATGATGGCGATTCGAACATAACTGTGGGAAAAGACAAGGATCTCCATTGTCTAGAGAGATCTACCTTCCTGCAGGTTTCATCTCCAACCAAAATCACACATCTGTTGTAGTTGATCAAGAACTTCTTAAGGCGATGACGAGATGGTCAGGTAGGCACGATTATGGTTGGAGCTCAAGTCTTCAGGAAGTTAGATCTCCAGGACCATGGTTGGTCTAAACAGAGACTGGCCCACTGGGTGGTGGACATCAGCACCGGCCGCTACCGTGACATTACACCCGCCTAAGGGAAGGAAGTCTTGTGCCCATAGAGTTGTATGATAACATGAAAAGTAATGTTGTACTTGAAACATTTTCCAAGGCCATTTGTGTCATCATATACTGTATGCAGCGATTCATTAAAATTTCAAACACGCTATAGTCGAGCAGACTTAATCCCACTTGTTACTGGGCAGACTTAATGCCTATCCAGAGCAGAGCTTGAGGGTTAGCTGCACGTTCCCTCGGCTTGCTGGTTTAATTGCTTAATTGAGGTCCTTATCGGGGAGACGGCGAGAAGGAGAGTCCTGTCTCTTGCCACGCTCTCCGAGTAAATCAGCCACTAATTGAAAGCAGGCTATAATAGATGGAGAACCTTGGCATGGGAAAGGCTGGCGCCACCCCACATCGCCTCCCAAGCACCTTTGTAATTAGAACCTCTGTTCCCCCAACATCTGGAGGCGAACGCGCCGCTCGCACTGCTGACTGAAAAATCGAACGATGTCAATAAACTGGAAGGAAGTTTAATATCATTACAATTCCACATTTCTCTGTATTGCAAACTGGAAGTCGTGTTATCTAGTTATTTAGTCTAATTATTTCAGCTGGTTCGGGAACGAAATGTTTGTTTTTTTTAATTGCACATAGTATATCATTTAAAAAATGATAAACATTCTTTCACGCACAGACTTAGGAATAACCGCGAAACAGGCGTGCTTGAGTTAGTAAACACTTAATCGAGTGTTCATCTGCTTATGAAAAATAAACACACGTCGGTGAGGAGCTCGTGAATCAGGTCACTAAAGTCCGTTCTGTCATTTTGATTCAGAAGGAAGTCGACTTTAATGAATAACAGCAACAACAACTTCTCTACAGCCGTCTCAGCTGACATCTTATCCTCATAGCTCTAACCCCTAACCCCAATCCACTGGGCAGCATCCATGTTGCTGCTGTTACTAACTTCCTCATGGCTGTTTGTTTTTCCCTGTAGGTTTTATTGTGTTGTTTTGTCCCTCTGTGTGATTCGACTGGCTGTGTTTTCCTTCTTGAGCTGGAGACGTAGCGGGTAAACCCCAAACGTCCGTCGCCTCCGTTGGTGCGACCGCAAACAGTTTGATTGACAGTTTATAACCATTTGCTGTGATTTGATTATACGGTTGACCTAAAACATGGAAGTTAACAATATTTAAGGTGTAAATTGACACATGGACTGCGTTTACGTTGCGTTTTACCCTCTGTTACGTCCCTATCTTATCTTTTTTTTTTTTTTTTTTTTTTTTACTTTTTAGCAGTACATGTTCTTTCTTTCTTTTTGTTTGTTTTTGTTTCCGAGTTTAGCTTCCAGGTAGTTTGGCGGCGTTGTCATTCTTTTACTCGTTTTGAGCCTCATCCGATGAGGAGCAGCATTTCAGAGTCGTTATAATCTTTAAAGAGCTATTCCGGATCGTTACCGAGCATCAAATGCTGTACCGGACCACAAATCCGTGCCGAAAACAACCCGATTGGTTCGTCGTCTCACGTCTGCAGTCCACAGAGAACGATCTCGCATAGCTTAAGATAGCTGTTAGCCTGTGACATGTCCCCTGCATCACGCATCGTAGTGTAAGACTGACATGACCATGCCGTAAACATGCTTTATTAAGAAATATTTATTCACATATCTTCTCACGACACTTTTTTGATATGCCGCAAACTTACAAAAAGTATGTTAACAAGAATCGGATTACCACCGCCAAAGTTTGCTCGAATTTGATGGATTCATATCTCTTCTTTGCCTTGTTTTGTTGTCCGTCTCTTCTTTTGTGTGCGTTCGTCCGTCCGTCCCGTTCTCGTTCTCCTGGCCATTTGCAGTGGCTCGTTGGAGAGGTGCGAGGCGGGTGGGGGGACAGGGGCCGGCCCCAGTCGCAGCGACAGCTCCAGGAGTGTAGAGGCAGGAAGCAGCAAGGCCGGGAGGTGGCAAACCGTCAAGAGCCACATGCATTCCGGCGTCTTGAGGCCAATCAAGTGAGTGACAGCAATAGGGGCAAGATACAAGATACAGGCCGCTTTTTAAGCATTTTCCACAGGAAACGGGGGACATGTTTGATGAAGGGGTTTGAGGAAATAGCATATAATCTTTCTCATACGTCCATAAACAAAAACAAATCTCTACATCAGAATCCACTGTTAAACGGTACTGGAGCAGGGACGGTCCTGCTATCCATCCATGTAAGTTTAAAGTGGATGTATATCATCAGCATCACAATACAACTGCAATAATGGATGTGGTTCTGGTGTTAATACGATCTCGACCAAAAGGAGACGATCTTTCTAATCGAGAACGTATTAAAGGCCAGCTCGTGTAGTTTCTCGGTGAATCTTAACGGATTTGCGAAGCCTGGAAAGACACCTGAAATGTAGCCGAATCCATTGTTCATTTTTTCCCCCTTTATTTGTTAATAACGTTGTCAGAATTCTTCTTCTTATCACTACTGTATATATATTCAAGCCTTCGGTCTTTCCTTCAATCCTCCAATGCTCCTGGTTCTCTCTCCTCCTTTTCGCGTTCTTCTTCACTCCCGTGCTGGTAATTCGGTTCTGTTTTTAAGAAGATCCTGTACGTACCGGTCTTCCGTTTCCAAGACAGCAGTGAATTTTGTAGTGTTTGCTACGTGTTGGATTCGTTGGGAGGAAGTTGAGCTGGAGGAGTGAAGGGGATGCGAAGGAAGTGTTTGTTTTTGGTCAGTGCATTTAAAAAAACAAACCAAAAAACACAATCAAATCCAAAACGTCTGAATCCATTACCAAGAACTGCTTTTTTAAAAATGTATTTATTTATTTTAATTTTGATTAAAATGATGAAAAGAATGCTCCATTATAAACACACACGCTCCAATCACGCAGTGTGAATCTGGCGTCTTTTAACCACCAAGTTTGCTTTCAAAAGGGTTTCTTTTGGTATTTGTCAGAAAAGAAAAAAAAAATATATATATATATATATATATATATATATATAATTGATGTACGTTGCAGATTTTTTTTATTTGTAAATTTTTTTTTACTTTGTGGGAAGAGCGTGATACTTTTTCTGCACATGTATGACAAAAAAAATCAAATAAAAATTCAAACCATTGATGCTCTGGCGCAAATATGCAGCGAGCTGCACGACAAACACACTCCAGCATGTCGTATTTAATATGAGAATGAAAAACAGATCGAGCTGTTTCAGCTGCTGAACTTTTAAATCGTGCATAGAAATATCCACTTATGCATTATTATTATTATTATTATTATTATTATTATTATTATTATTATTATTTTAATGCTGGTTTATTTTCTACGCAAGCTGTTTAGGGCGCTGTGTAATGAGTCCAGTGCTTCCTGTGGCTCAAGGTGGCCTTATAGAGTTCATACACCAGAGAAACAGAATGCAAATGACATGTAGACAGATACCGTCCTATGAGCAGACACACGGTTATGTCACGTCAAAAAGGTCCGCTTTCTTTTTCAAAAGAATGCTGAAATTCGACACGTTGCCGATTCTCGCGTGCCTGCTGTCCGTCAACGAACGTTTCTCGTGCACCGTAAATGAAATGTCCTGATGGACACCAAAATGTCCTTATGAAAGCAATGCAACACGGCGGCGTCCCTACAGCCACGTGGACGAATACAGCGAGCAGTTCTTGCTAGTGCACTCAGAACCAATTGTACTTACTCACACACCTAATCAAACTAACACACTACTGTAGATACTCATTATTTATTTGTAGATTGTGTAATCTGTCCTGAATCCCCCCTCCCCCCCACATCCGTTCACCAGCATGAAAAAGGAGAAATCAGCCATTCATTTATTATTTTTTTTATACGGCTGTTGTGTGAAATAATGAGACGAGGGCAGTCGCTGACATTAACTTACTTTGTAAAAGACACTGATGGGGCTGGTGCCGATCTCCAGCAGGGTTCGCATCTCCAGAGCAGCGCACTGAGCGCACGCGGGCACCAAGCAGTGGTACAGGGCACGTGGATTATCGTCGTCAATACGATGGCCCCGAAGAGCAAGTCAACTTTAACGAGAAAAGAGAGAGACCGATGACGTTGGATTCAAAAGAAAGAAATCCATTCATTTTCTACACCGCTTATCCTACAGGGTCGCGGGGAACCTGGAGCCGATCCCAGGGAGCACGGGGCACAGGGCAGGGTACACGCTGGACGGGGTGCCAAGTCATCGCAGGGCACACTCACACCCACTCATACAAATAAATAAATAAATCATACAAATTTATTAATGCTATATTTATTTAAAAAAAGGTGGACTGCTTTTCTGGGTCACCATACACACACACACACACACACACACACACAAAAACCCATATCACTGAAATACTGAAGTGACTCAGAAGATGTGTATTTTGGTTTTGTATGCAGAAATGTGGACATGTCTTTGGGTCTGTATATATATAGTATGGAAGAAGGAAGTCATTTTTGTGCATGATCATCATTGCTCAGACTAGCCAGCTAGCTAAGAGGATAGAAAGCCTCGTCACATTGAGTGCACTCGTAAAACTACCCATGAGGACCCGAAGACATGGCCAGTGGTCTGTGGTCAGACCGAGCCTCATCACTGTGTCCGCGACTTGAAGATGCTGCTGCTTAACTTTGTTCTCTGTCTCTTTTTCTTCATCAATCCATCATTGCCTGAAATGTCTGCATCCTCCCTCTCTACCTTCTTCTTCCCTTTAAATCTAAACCGACATATTTCCTCTCTCCTGTGTCTAAACTCTGACGCTTTGTCCTCGTCCTCCTGGTGGCTTTTCTCCTCCCCTTATAAAATATTCACTTTATTCCATCCCCTCCCTTGCGTTTCCTCTCTCGTTCATCCCGTCACCTCTCCCTGAGTTTCCTCGTTCCTCTCCTAATCCATGACTCATTGCCCATTCCTTTCACTTTACACGCCCCGTCTCCTTCGTTCTCCTGTATGTCTCCTGCAGTTTTGGGGATACGTCCCCGCTGTCCACAGCGTCCACTCTGGAGCATATCGCACCCGCGGCGTGTCGTCCTCGGCCCCTCGTCCGACAGCAGAGCCTCCAGCAGCCCCTGACCCCCCGGCCCCCTCCGCCGCCCAACGACCCCCCTGCCACCTCACAGAGCCTGGGGCAGTTACACAGCAGCTCCGGGGGCGGCGGGGGGCAGCGGGGGGGTGCAAGGCCGGGGGCAAGGGGCAGCCCAGCCGCACCCGGGGCATCTCGCTACAGAGCGGGCGCAGGGGCACGGTCCCGCTCCAACCCGGGCAGCTGGGATCACATGATGGGGCAAATACGTACCAGGGGCATGGACGTCAAATCCTTCCTGTAAGTACATGAGCTAAAATCCTATTTATAACCCACTTAAAGCTGTTTAACCGGTTTTGAACCTGATCCGTGCATGCAAATAATAACGGAAGTGGACCTAGTGTTGTGTTTGTCATCTAAAAATAACATTAGCGTGTGACTGACAACCTTATAACCTGTCAGCTTCCAGCTTCAGTAGGTTTAAATCATTTTCAGTTCCCCAAGGTTACGAGCATCCCTCTGATGAACTTGCAGTTTCGGAAGTCAGGAGATCGGCATGGCCATGCAAGCACCTTCAGATATTGTGGCTCGTTGAAACGTCCATCTTAAACCCAGATTCAGTTTCTTGACTGATGACATGAGAAATTCCCCTCAAATATGTCTTGAATATATCGCTCTGTTCACGTTTTCGATGATGTATAAGTACCTTTTGCAGAGATATCATGCCCCATATCACGATGCTCCCACAACCATGCTTCACTGTGAGTTTGGAAAATTAATTAATAATGAAAATTATGGGGAGAAGGAAAAAAACCCAAACTTTTCCACGATATTGCTATTTTTTGAGACGCACCTATATGATGTCACTCGAGCGACTTTTTTTAATTGCCTCGTCTCGTGGAAATCTTGCCAGCTTCAGAACTGGAGCGCCAGTTCAAAACCAAACAAAAATAAATAAATAAATCGAATACGCCGTTCAATCTGAATAATCCGTTCGTTGTATTCACTGTATTTTGTTACACCCGTAACTCACAGAAGCCATTCGCAGATGCAGATGTGACTATGATACTATATAGTATAATATAATATATTTTGGTGTTTTATTGTGCAGTATGTTGCTGTTTACACCACCCTGCTGTAAATGACATCTCGGTCTCATTAGGCTTGTCTGTAGACTGTGTAAATAAAAGAATGAATGAAAGGATTTTATTCGTTTTGTGGTAGCAGCGTGTGCACATCCACGCCATCTGTAATTCCCTCTGCCTGTCAGTATTGTTAGCTTCCTCGTTCCTCTGTAGTCTAGGAGTACGTATTTCACCGTGTGGACAGTAAGTTGTGACTGGCATGCATTACATCAGCGTGCTCTACACTACACGCTTCCGCCCGGCGTATCTGCGCGGTGTTAGCTGATCATCTTCTCGTTCATCAAGCACTAACTGATCTGGATTATACTGTATAACATGCATGCTCAGGAACTGTGGGTCCTGAACACACTGCGTTTATCTCTGCCTGTTTGTCCTTGTCTTTTCCTCATGCCTGTCCGCTGTGTCTTCACCGGTAGCATCGCACATTCTCAACAAATCAGGCATTTGTGAATGTGAATCATATTTGAATTGGTCTTTTTTTTCCCTCTCTTTTAATTTTCCGTCAGCCACAGGTGCTGAGTTGATCGGTCTCGCAGTCTAAGCACTAATCTGATTCAACACGCGGCCGTTTAACGCCAGTATTGTGACACATCTGTGGCCTCATTGTCCTCGTAGACAAAAATGAAAATGATTTCTGGATAAACGATTCGGTACAGAGGACACTTAAAATGTGGTGTGTTTTTTTTTTTTTTTTTTTTTTTTTTTCCCCGAAGAAAACAATCAGAATATACAAAAGTGTCATTTATATTCAGTTATTATCGAACAGCAGGCTTTTAAAGCGACATCGTGTTATCCGTGGGTAAGTACTTTGTTTTCAATGCGCTGATATTATTATTTATTTATAATGTTATTTATTCTGTCGATTCTTTCGGCTGCAGAGTATATGCACACATTACCGTCCTGGATAGATGGTCTAATATTTCCTGACCCTTTCACACAGAAAGGAGCAAGGAGTCTTGTCTGTCGTGGCCGTCCTCGTTGCCGTTCTTGCAGATGTCCTCACAGTTTGTAGTCATGTGGTGTTGTGCGACACCTCATTTCCAATAAATGGTGCAGGAATACAGCCATCTTACCCTTTCCTTGTCGCTTGATCATGATCTGGAGCGATTGACGACAGTTGTGCTGTCCTCCACAACTTGAACTAACCTCCTGGAACTCCTTTATACTTTTTTGAGTGTGTTTTCTTCTCT
Organism: Stegophilus panzeri; assembly: GCA_024331685.1. Lineage (NCBI taxonomy): Eukaryota > Metazoa > Chordata > Actinopteri > Siluriformes > Trichomycteridae > Stegophilus > Stegophilus panzeri. The sequence goes on along the minus strand of JANDJT010000002.1, from coordinate 28,846,973 downwards.
GTTACAAGCATTTCCCTGAGAAAAGAAAGGTGTGGAGATCTGTGGCATCCACTAGCCCTTGAGGCATTTTCCCTCGTTTGCATTACTATCCTGCAATTCCATGCCTCGGGATTGACCATTTCTAGAGCACCGTGTCTGGACCCCCATCAAACCAAATTAATTAATATATACCCAGCTAAAAATGTTGTACACTATATGTAACACTAGTTACACACTGTGTCCAGGTGTGACAAGGTCATATAAAGCACTGATATAAATCTCCACTCTGTGTGTGTGTGTGTGTGTGTGTGTGTGTGTGTGTTTGCACTACTGTCTTTAGTATCAGTACATGCAGCTGCTATCAGATCAGCTGCTCACAGCGGTGAGCTTGCGTTTTCAGCATCATTACCCTCTCTCAGCTGACTGCCATGGACTAGAGGAACAGCAGACAGACGAAAGGAGAGAAAGAAACTCAGTCCGTGACACGGCGACGTAGTGTGTGTGTGTGTGTGTGTGTGTGTGTGTATAAAAATGAACGTGCCCTGCGATGGATTGGCACCCCGTCCAGGCCGTGCCCGATCGAGTTCCCTGGGATAGGCTCCAAGCCCCCAGCAGAGCCCCCCCCCCACGGTGTGTATAATTACAGTATATCCATCAGTTTCACAACCTGTAGATGGATATGCAACAACCGAGAAGTGACTGAAGCCCCAAAACAAACAGCAGTGTCTGTAGTTTGGTCTAAATCCTCGCTATATAAAATTGTGCACAGCTCAACAATCTCACACGCAATGTCCAGAATTTTATTATTTATTTTTTTACAATTCTACCCACAAACCTGAGATGTGCATCATCTGCATGCCTGTTCAGTCTTACATTTATCCAATGTTCATTCCACAAGAGATTCGCCAGGAAGTGGATTTATCCTTATCAATAGTCCAGTTCTTGTCATTGCTAAAACTTTTCCAAAAAAAACCAAACAGACCCTACAATCTAGAGTTCCCCTTTTCCTTTAACATTTGCATAATAACTCTTGTACAAAATTGGAAGAAGTGGACCCTGGACACCATCACGTTTTGGTGCATTTCAAACTCCTACAGTTCTGCCTCCCACGCCTCCTACCCAGGGCCGATTCCAAACTGTGTGCCAAGGAAGAAAGTGACTAGCGTAGAAGCCATTCCTGCTGTTTTGAGCCGCGCACCATTCTATTTTTTATTTTATCCTGGTGTCAGGATCCGCATAGACGGGTCCGTTTTGAGAAACGAAACGTCCGATGATTTAGGCACGAGGTCGCGCATGTCGCAGGCACGTCTTGGCCAATTGACAGTTTTGCAGATTGCCTTGGAAAGCTTATCCTGAGAGCGGAATCGTGGGATCGGCTTCTCCGAGAAGGATCCACATGATGCTTCCTTCAGATCTGTCAAAAGATCTGAGGGGGCTGCCTTTCAAATAGGACGGTCCCTTGCACATGTTATCATGAATAGCTGTATTTAGAAATGCTTAACCAATTAATTATATCATCGATTAATGAAAGTGGGGGGGTAGAAGGACGGTGAGGCAGAAGGAAGAGGAGGAGCGGGTCTGAGGAAAGAGTGAGTCACTACACTGCTTGAGGGACAACAGGAGCTTCGGGACAGTGTGTGTGTGTGTGTGTGTGTGTGTGTGTGTGTGTGTGTGTTTGTCAGCATGTTACATATTCAATATTTTTGAATGAGTCACTAAGGAGAACTAATTGGTATCAGTCACTGCACCGAGTGGTTCCTTTCATTCAGTTTCTGCTGACGGGTTTCGCAATTACAGACCGCAATATTAAAACGTGCAAATCAAACACGGTCAGCACTCACACGGTGCAGCCGGGGCTCGCGCTCTGTCGGCCTGGACGCTGACGCCGTCGGTGGTTAATTGCTTACTCTGAGCTGTGTGAGTTTGGATGCTGGTACTATTCGAGAACTATGACTTTATTTAACCACTTCATCTGCTTTTTTTTATTTATATTATATAAATGGTTAAACTGTACATACTGTACAACTGAGACTCTTCCCCTCATGAAATACAGAAATATCCATCACCCCTTGCACATTTTCTTCCAAATAAAATAATTGCAAAAGAGTTGTCGAAACTAAGTCTTGATTTCACTAACAGTATAACAGTATTTTCTTTTTTGTTGTTGTTGTTGTTGTTTCCGCCACCATTCGAACAGAAGAAAAAAAGAGACTTTGAAAGTATTTCCTGTTTGTTCTGTTTAAAATACAAAAGAAATCACAGAATTGTTCTCGTCTTCTTTTAAATGACTACGTCTGGCCTAGAGGTGATTGTACGTGTGTGTGTGTGTGTTTTACTTCAGGGAAGGCAAGATGGTGGTGTTGTCTCTCGCAATCGGCCTGGCCGAACAGGACGACTTCGCCAACCTGCCAGACCTGCAGGAGAAGCCCGCGAGCCAAGAAACTCCTCCTGGCGATAAAAGGTAGTTCTCCGGAAGGTCTGCGATTTGCGTTCGCCGAGTGTTCTCGAAGGCGAGCCGCAAGATGTTGTCATCAACGAGTGCGCCAACCAAACACACTACGGCATCATTTTCTTCCAAAACTCTTTATTGAATATATCCTTCATCCATAATATACAGTCTTCTGCATCTCAGACAAGACACACGGTTACGTGTTTAGTCATTTTGTCACATTGTTTAGTGTGTATGTGTTCCTGTGTGTGTGTTTTCAGCCCTAGACGGACATTTTACAGACCGTATGGGGTTTTTTTGTGATTGTTGCGGCCAATAATGCTTGATTTTGCGATGCTTCTGTGACTTCCAGCCTTTCTCCTTTCCCATGTCTATAAACACAAGTCCACAAATTTCACTCGAGTGTCCCATTCCGTCGCTACAGTTTTGTGGAGGTAGTTCAGTCACACTAACCGGGGGAAATTGAAACCGACAGCCCCATAATGCTCAGCACTTCCTTTGTGTTGGAACTTAAATTGGACCGTTTGTTTGGCAGCATTCCAGTACCACATCTTGATTTGGTCCGGACCCAAGTTTGAAGGACAATTCCACACCTGCCCCAAAGCCACCGGGCAAAAGAAGGCGATACTGGAGGTCTGAAAGCTACCCAAGAGCTCATGATGGGTTCATGAGCCGTAACAGAACGCACGACAGGATGCCAAGGAGAAAGTGCAGTACTCTTAATATTACTCGTACAAAATGGGTCGTCTTTGACGTTTCGCGTCAAATAATTTCTGAATATTACTTTTCCAGCACCTTAATTAAAGACAGAAAATGTTTTGTACATCAGTAAAGAAAGTAGCTACACTTTTTAGACAGTGTAGAAGTGTTTTAAATGGATTCTTTTTGAAGGCATCTATCGTTGCTTTACACCAAGACTTTTGCACAGTACTGTATATAACTATATTAATTGCCATTTCCATCCACCCATCCACTTCCTGTACTGCTTATTCTACACAGGGTCGCAGAGAGCCTGGAGCCTATCCCAGGGAACTTGGGGCACGAGGCGGGGGGCCAGCCCATTCTCAAACACTACGGACAATTTGGAAATGCCGATCAGCCTAAGACGCATGTCGTTAGACTGGGGGAGGAAACCGGAGTACCTGGGGAGGAAACCTGGGTAGAACACAGGGCGGAGACAGGATTCAAACCCCCTCCCCACTAAGCCATACGTACATACTAAATTATGCATATTGAATATCTAGCATGTCTTACACTTATTCCTTCTCCTTTACGCATGGAGTACTTTGGTTGTCTGGTTTAAAAAAATTTTTTTGTTATATATGATCTACCAGTATACCAAGGTTGATTCCTTGGCAAAATTATTACAGATTTACTACTACTTATTATTATTATTATTATTAATAATAATGATAATAATAATAATAATAATGTTGATGATAATACCTTCCTTACATTTGCAGTACATACAGTACAGCATAGATCAAATTTGTTATTACACAGGATCCAGTGGATATCAGCTACTGTAGATATACTGTTAGATGGAAATTTGAGTGAGATTGTGCATTGTAGAGTTGCTGGGCAACAGAAAAACCTTGGATTTGGCTAAGACCTTGGAGTGTTCGCTTTCTCAGCTGCTGAACGTCTGGTTTATTCACTCAGAGGTTCGAGGGAAGGACAGTTGAGCGTGCTGAACGAGTAGGGGATCGTAGAATGTGGAGAGGTTGATATGGAAGTGCGAGAAATGCAGGACGGATCTGATAGCAGAGATTAGACAGGAGTTGCAGTAATTGCAGCTAGAGGCAAAGGCATAGATGAGGTTGTTTTTACTTTCAGCAGCATGAACACACACCAGAAACCAGATGTTAATAGGCCCAGGAGGAATGTTCATTTCTATAAGGTGATATTCACACAGGTGCGTGTGAGGAGGAGGAAGCAACTCCTATATCTAATCTTCTTCAGCTGGGAATCATCTTGATGTCACATGTTTGTGCTCAGCCTCCAGAGAGCTCGGAGTGGCTGCAACTGGTGGCAACCTGTGATTAACAGCCCACTGCCGTTCCTGCTTCGCAGATATATCTGCTCTGCGATGCTGTTTGAGGAATCCCAGGCTTTGTTACACCTGGCATTATTATATTAATTCACATTGCATCTTTAAAGTTGTGCAGATGTGCCGCTCTAGGGGCGTCCCTGCTGAGCCAGAAGACTTGTTATGTTTATTCTTAGTCCAAACACTTGAAGCCATTTTTGCACAGTTCTCCAGGTTCATTTCAAAAATCTGTTTCTGTCCTCATGAGGCTGGAGTGTTCTGAGTCACTGTCAGTAATAACCGGTGTTGAACTTGAGATTTCTGCTTAACCGAATCTTTCCTCGCAGAACTGAATTATGGAGTGGAGGTGGAATTTGAGATGTGAATGAGATGTGCAGAATGGAAAGCGATACGAAATTTATATATACAGAAGTGTCATAAATATTCAGACACTGACCATGTAATTGTTTTTGCAGCTGTCTATCGCAGTATATTGGAGAATGGATATTTTGAGGATACTCGCGTCCAAATCAGGTGAGCAGTGGAGTAATAACAGCCCCATCACCCCACCCCCTTTTTAAAGGGGCCAAAAGTAATTCAATTCAATTTTATTTGTATAGGGCTTTTAACAGTGGACGTTGTCTCAAAGCAGCTTTACAGAAACATATAAACACAGGATACAGATTTTAAGTGCGTGTCCTTAAAAGTTTAAGTTTAAACAAAACATCATAAATTAAATTGTCTTTTTTAATACTTGGTTGCAAATTCTTTGCAGTCAATGGCTGTCTGAAGTCTGGAACCAATATCTGACATCACCAGACACTGGGTTTCTTCCTTGGTCATGCTCTGATCAGATGTTTTCAGTTCCTGCTCATTCTCGGAGCATTTAACCTTCAGGTTCAGCTCAATCGGATTCGGGCCAGGTGACTGACTTGGCCATTGCAAATGTCTTGGGTTTGCTTCAGGTCATTGTCTATCTGCACTGTAGCATTTGGCTGAATCTGAGCAGATAATATAGTGCTACACACTGCTTTTGTCACATCATCATCATCAGGAAATACAAAAGGGAACCAGTTCCATTGGCAGCCATACACACCCACGCCACAAGATGAAGTGGTATGCTTCAGATCATGGGCAGACTTTCCTCCTTCAGTACTGTTCTCTTCCCATCATTCTGGTACAAGTTTATCTTTATCTCATCTGTCCATAGGATGTTGTTCCAGAACAAAAGATGTCATGCTAAACCCTGTGTGTTCACTCTCAGGAAGGCTTCTCTGGATTGTTGACTTTGACACGGATAACACCTACCTTCTGGAAGGTGTTCTTGATCTGGCCAACTGTTGTGAAGGGATTTTTTTTTTTCACCAGGGAAAGAATTCTTCTGTCATCCACCACAGTTGTTTTTCCCATGGTCTTGTAGGCCTTTGGATGATCCTGAGCTCAACAGTGTGTTCTTTCTTTTTAAGAAGTGTACCAACTGGTCGATTTGGTCACACAGAATGTTTTTGCTACCTGTGTGAAGGGTTTGTTTTGATTTTGCAACCTAACGATGACTTAATATGGACTTCATATTGAGAGTTAACCGCAACAGAATCCGAATGCAAATGCCACACTTGAAATCAACTCTAGGCCTTTTATTTACTTACCCCTCAGTGAAGTAACGAGGGAATTAAACATGTCTGGCCTTAGAACAGCTAAGCACAAATGGGGGGGTATTCTTTTGAATTTCATGAATCATAACAATAATTCTTTATCACAATTTAAAAAAAACCCAAAAAGAAATAATTGACAGCAATATTGTTATGTAAGGCATCAATTCACATTATAAAGGTATACGTATGTACCTAAAAGATCATATTGAACGAGTGGGCCAGAGGCAGAAAACGAGAGCAAGACTAAGTAAGATACAACTTAACACCCAAAGAGAGCAGGAGTAAGTAAGACTCTCTCAGTTCCTTCTCCACTGGGAACTCGGCTCTTATTTAAACCTCAGCTACTCAGTTTTAAAATAAAATACTCTTCTCCATCATTCAAGCCTCGATCCCACTGCCCCCTTTTTTCCTTGCCCCATGGTGTGTGTCCCAGTTTAAAATGAATCGCATATCTCAATATCTAATCTGCTGCAGCTCACTTCACTGCTTTCAGTGCTGAGTGGGAGTGTAATTATGATAAAATCGAGTGCATTAAATGTGTGTGTTGTTATGAACCAGTTTGTTTTCCTGGCACAGCTGTTTGCCTGAGAGTTAATGGTTTGCAATCAAAGTGAAACCATAGATCTCCATATCAGGGCTCTATAGAGCTAATGATGTTGTTCTGTTCACAGTGCAGTGAGGCCAATTGGTGCACCGTCTGAAGGCTGTTATATATATTTATATATAATTTAAACATATTCCCAAAGCATGTGGATGGGATGAGTTTAGAGGTTCCAACTTTAAGTATCATATCAGTGACAAGACATATGAAACCATCCAGCTTGAATATATTGTTCAGATTTGTTCACTGAATTGTTCAGTGGGGCATCCAGTTTGCTCAAATCGATACCTACAACTAATGTTTTTGATAAGCATACTGATCATATCAGATAGAAAATGTAATAAATAAATAAATAAATAAACATAAATAAATCATAGAATGTGACTGGGCTCTGTAGCACCTTGAGCTGAGGAAGGGCAGGGGGATGGTGATGAAATGTGAAGCTGGATGCTCTTAACAGAGCGATTTCAGCAGGGAGTTTAATTAATTTTTATTTCTGTAGCGCTTTTAACAATGAACATTGTCCCAAAGCAGCTTTACAGAAATATGTAAATCCAGCATCCAAACATCACAGTTCACCACAACACTCTATGCCTATGAGCCTCTAGATCTGCTCCTTTACCTAAGAGAAAAACTATTCACAAAAAGCTTGAGTAAACAAATACGTTTTAAGCCTAGACTTAAACACTGAGACTGTGTCTGAGTCCCCAACACTAATCCCCCGGCTGTAGCCTTCACTATTACAGGTACCAACAAATAGCCTACACCTTTTGATTGAAGTAGGCGTGGCGGATCATAGAAGACCAAAAGTTCTCTCAGGTACTGTGGCGCGAGACCGTTCAGTGCTTTATAGGTGTTAGATTTCCATGTATCTTATTATGTCTTCAGATCTCCGTCAGCCCTTTCAGCCTGATATTTCACTTAACTCTTAGTTCTGTGCTGCTATGAACTAGAAAGTGTGATTTACCACAGAGTATTCAGGTGCCTGGAGAGTCCAAATGAACACACACACATGCGGTTCACATAGACTTCCAGTTTATTCATGCAAAACAAGAGTATT
>JANDJT010000002.1:28824479-28837352 GCA_024331685.1 Stegophilus panzeri | reverse complement strand
CATACAGCTGTGTATCATCAGCATAACAGTGGAAGATAATTCCATGTTTATGAATAATTTGACCTAGAGGTAGCATACATAAAGTAAAACAGAACCTTGTGGAACACCAAACTTTACCTCAGTATGCATAGAGAAGTCTCCATTTACATCTACGTACTGATAACGATCAGTCAAATAAGACCTGAGCCAGGAGAGGACCGTTGCCTTGGTTTGAGGCCATTTACGTTCTAATTGTCGAGTGGTCTGTTTTAAGGTGTGTGTGTGATGGTTATTCCAGGGTGCTAGCTTTTTCTTTCTAATTATTTTTCATTTGAGTGGAGCTACCTTATCTAGCATGTAGCAGAATGATGACTCTAAGCATTCAGTCGCCTGATCAAGTTCTTTGGGATCAGTTGGTGATCCAATCATAGGTGATATCTCTGTGAGGTTATTGATAAAACTCTGTGCACTAGCTGACATGAATGTACGTTTTACACGGTAGCATGGCGAGGTGCATATATTATGATCCATACGCAATTTAAACGAGATGATATAGCTTCAGACAGAGGAAGTGTGACTATATTTTCTTTATTTAATCCGTATGTAAATATCAGGTCAAGAGTGTGACCATCATTATGCGTGGGTCCGATTACGTTCTGATTGACACCTACTGAATCTAGAATGGACCCAACCGTTGTTCTCAGAGGGTCTTCTGGGTCCTCAAAATGACTATTAATATCACCAGTAATTAATGCTTTGTCTAGAGAAACAACCATGTTCGAGACTCAATCTGCAAATTCACCAAGGAATTTCCATCGGAGCTCTGTACATAATAATTAGCAGAATCAGACTTATTTTTTGTGGCTATGTATGTTACACTGGTATAAAGAACTTCAAAAGAGTTGAATTTATGACTAGGTTCTTGTGTGACGCTAGATTATAATTATAAATGAGTGCTACATCTCCTCTCCCAGTCAGACAGGGCTGATGTATATAACTGTGTACAGGAGGATGGGGTTCATTTAATGCTGTGTACTCATTTGGTTTAATCCATTTTTCTGTTTAACAATCCTAGCTTCAGATCAAAGGCTGTGCATTCAGTATGATCAAATTTTATGTTAATTAGATCACTGAAACAAACTTTCTGAATATTTCTACATTATTGTTTAGCTCTGGGAACAGACACAGTCTCGATTGTGGAACCTAGATGACGACTCAGTGCAGCTAACAGACGGTCGGTGTAGCCTGCTTGTCTGCTCCCTGGCCTTGGCTCTGGATTGTTAGACTATATACTGTGCTGCAAGAAATGAGAGCAGCACCTTCCCGAGTGGGATGGATACCGTTCCACCCTAACAGGCCAGTGTTAGCTAAGTGATGCCCCATTGGATAGTAATGGACACCTCTCTTAAAGCCTACAGGGGTACTGGGGGCATGTGGCCCCCTGGTGTAAGATCCGTATTCTTTCTGGTTCTCAGACGTCACCAGACAATGGGCACTTGTCATGCTGGATACAGACAGATTTATTTGAGCATTTACACAAGAAATTTGGTATCCGTTCAAAAAATCGTGCTCCTGAGCATGTATAAATTTACAACTAAGAAGACTAACTAATGTAAACCTCGATCGATCGGCTTCAAATCGTAGAATTTATGATGAGCAGGGAGCAGGGTGTGTGTGTGTATTGAGTGGGCTCCAAAGCCATGATCTTTGTTTCATTCATTTTGCTATCTACCCAACACACTGCAAGCACAAGCCAAGTAAATAAAATGTCACACTGTGTTCCCTTATCTCTACAAACTTGCTCTGTGATAGCTGTTAGCGTGGTTGTGTGGTTTTTCACTCGCTCTGCTGATCTCTGTTCACTGCCGAATCTGCTATATTAACTCAGTTCCGCTAACGTGCATCTCAGGGCTGGATCCGGTTCTCCCTCAGTGTTACTGCACAGAGTATTCCACAAACCCCCACCATCCGGCCAACTTATCAGGCTTTTGGTTACATGCTGCTAGAGTGGTCGAGTGGTTTTCCCTGCCTATGCCATGTTATTGTTCTGGAGCTGGAGTCGGTTTTCCCTCCACACAATGGACCCCTCATTCTTTTCATGACGTGCAGATTGGTTAACTGAGCCCCTGCTCTGACTCCACGTACTCCCCCACCACTTCAACTGCTAGAATGGCCAACCAAAGCTTGAGAGCCTTTACTGTGCAAGTAGACACATATATGCTGACCTTTAGTGTCACCCATATCACCAGAGCTTCCTCATTGTGGCCTACGACTTGAATTGACACAAACTCTCTTCCTGATTCCCTTTTCTCTCTCACTGGGGGATGCAGATGATGATAACTACAGATAATGGCCCGTCATTTGTGTCTATGGACTTTATCACCGTCCCCATTGAGTATTCACCATGTCCTAATAACAAAGCGAATGGAAGACATAGAATGGTATTTACGTGTGGGTCTATGAAACCGGATAACCGCCAGGGTTCCTAGTCATTCGCAAAGCGTGGACCAGACAAGAAATTGGCAAAAAGGTTCTAGGGAAAGGTTTTCTCTCTCTTTCACTCTCTCTGTCTGTCTATCCCTCAAGTGTCCCTTCCCTACACACTGGATTGTGTATCATTTCATAAGCAGAAGCAGCAGAGCTGAGACAGGCAGCTTAAGTCACTGTCAGAATTGTTCCCCCCATCTTTTTCATACATACTATCTCTGTCTCTCTCTCACACACACACAAACACAAACACACACACAGGCAATACCCAGGCAGGGAATGCTTGCTATCTTCATCCTTATGATATGGAAATAAATGCAGGCCAAGCGTGACAGCAGCAGGTTTTGCAAGCTCTGCCCTGCATGCATGCCTCGTAAAATCTGTCTCCAACACTCAGGCTAACGTGCGCTAAGCTGTACACTTCAGAAAACACATATGAGAATACCAGGTCAACACCGTGTGGAAGACCCAGTGCTTAGCCTTCACATGCTGTAGCTCTCCATTTATATATAACTTTATATCTAGGAATCTGAAACGCAGGGCAAGATAAAAATGTCATGAAGGTATTATTATTATTTACTATTATTACTATTATTATTAAGTTCTGGTGCAAATTTTTCTGTCAAGAAATCTTATTTGTCCATCCTTACTAAGCAGTCATTACACACCAATGTTTAACTCTAAAACCATGTAATTACTATAATGATGCTATTTTCTGCTAGGGTCTTTATTTATTTATTTATTTATTTATTTATTTATCGTGGATAGTATTTGTAGCGTAAAATACAAACATAGAAGGTCAGAAATATGCATCTATGTAATATGATTCATATACACATGTGTGTGTATATTTATACTATACTATGCAATTATGTAGCTTCATCACAACAGTACCTGGTAGAGGTACAAGACACTGTATCTCGTGGTCCACAAAATACACGGTACATGGCATTTATTTTATTATAATACGGATTAAGAATGGATGAAATTGTAATAAATTGCCACTTACAATAGTGTAAAACAAAATAACTACAAATAAAGCCGTTTTTAGATTTGCAGACTTTTTACGCCACAGCTAAAGCTAAAAAACCCCAAAAACTACCAAAAGACAGCGGTTACATAATCCCACACCCTTTAAGACTCTCCTTGTGTGCGTGTGTGTGTGTGCGTCTCTACATGGCAGTGGAAGGTAATTGAATGGAAATGAAAATGAGGTGTGCATTGGCAGGTGTCCAGCTAACTAACACTGACGCATGATCAGAGGTGAAACACAGCCGTGTCGGCAGCACCGTCGCCCTGAGCTGCTCTATTTTTAAACCGTTTCTCATAAAAATACCGTAAGTGCTGCGGCTCCGCCAGCAAGCAAATGTGACTTCTAAAAGGCAGCAAGCGGCTAAAATCACATCTTTCTGTGTTCTGTTGTTTTGCCCATTTTAGGATATTATTTTGCAACACTTGCACATGACATTTGCCTCACACCTCCAGGGTTGGGGGTTCGAAACCCACTTCTGCCCTGTGTGGGCGGAGTTCGCATGTTCTCCCCGTGCTTCAGGGGTTTCCTCGGGGTACTCCGGTTTCCTCCCCTCGTCCAAACACATGCATTGTCTGGTGTTTCCAAATTGTCCGTAGTGTGCGATTGTGCCCTGCGATGGATTTGCACCCGCCATACAGTACAGGGTGTGTCCCGCCTCATGCCCCACGTCCCCTGGGATAGGCTCCAGTATGCATGGAATTCCCTTAAAATATACTTCAAACATGAATGCAGCTAAGGAAGATTTCAGACATTTTGAACTCTCTGTGACCTTGACCCTGTTTGGATCCATTTCACAATCTAACCAGTTCGACCATTCGTTCCAGAGATATTGCACTAATGAGAATTTCGAAGTTTTGAACGCAAGCTGCGTTCACGCCATGTCGTAATTACGATCGTCTGGTTTGAAAAAAAGCGGTCACGTCCTTGTCGAACTTGTAATTGTAAAAATCTCCGACTTGTACCACCTGAGCGCTGCAACGTCATGTGGAAACGCTGAAAATGGCGGCGGCTTCAGCAGTAACAATGTAGTTAAATGGTTATCTTGGAACATTTCTGTTTAATATTTCAGATAAATTTACTATTATTAATAGTCTTAATGATGCAAGATGAATCTGAAAATAAACTAAAGACATGCGATACAGTTTCATGTCATTTTGCAGTCGTCAAAATCATCATCTCATACGGATTAATTGAATTCCAAGTCTGAGGACATGAACAGGTATGAGGAGAATGTCCAGATTGTCATCTGGTAATTACGGCATGGCGTGAACCGATGGCGATAATCACAGCTAGCCAAAAATAGGTATTGAGTTCTTGAACATGAACGTGTACGTAACATCTTTGTATGACAAACAGTAAGGAAACAAAACACAACAACTATTTTAGATATTTGATCCTATATTGATAGATATTGATCCTATTTCTAATCACAGGTTACACTGATAATTCTATATAAATCCTACAAACATTCAACCACTCGTTCTTGAGTTATTGCGCTTCCAGGTATCTCAGATGAAAATGTAACACATAAAAAACTAATGTGGGTCGGTCCAAAATTAAAAAAATTCTTAACACTCCTAGCACTGGAACACTTCTCCATGCTAGTTGCTAGCATACTAGTGCATTAGCTTGTGAAAAACAGCAATGGCTGTAGTCAACAGCAAGCAGGAAGTGGAATGTTCCCCCTAATCTATAAGCTCTGATGTATGGGAGAATGCTGGGTTACCAAATAAGAGTACCAAACACCGGTACTAATAACACATACCTTAGTGAACCATGAGGCTAATCACCAATTTTCACTAAAGTGGTGGAGATTTTGGGATCTGTTTTATGCAGAGCGACATAGCAAGAGGAATGCCAACACATGATATTCGCGCTGCGCTTCACCTCTGATAAGAACTCTCTTCATTGTCTTGTTTCTATACACTACTACGTCCTACTCGCGGAATATCCGAAAGCAGACACTTCAGATGTGTTACGCCAGACTTGTTGTGTGTAGGATTAAGTAGCGCTTATCTCGTTTATCAGTTCTCCCTCCTACTACTATACACAGTCCCTTCTTTTTCCTGCCTCATGGTTTTCCACCCTTTATCTTAGCTATAGTCTGATATTAACATGTAGATGCCAGAAAAGCATGCTGTCTCGAACACAAGCTTTTGGGGGCGCGCCCTTGGTTTCGATGAAGGATTAAAACCTAAACGCCCACTCCTCTTACACAAGTGCTCGTCCTGAATAACTATAATCCCCCCCCACACAAACATACCTCCTCTCATGCCTCGTAACAATGCTTATAATCACGAACAGAAATTTACTGCCTGTTTACGCGCGTTTCTCAGTTCCTGCAGCTCTTTGTGCTGAGCGAACTGACGATCGGTGCGGCATGCCGAATCAGACCCGATGAAGACAACGGAGTAAATGATTTAACGATTTGCTTGACAGCTTGTTATCTTCGTATATAAAAAACAAATCATCTGTTGTGTGGGTCTGAAACTGGGTTAAACCAGGCGTATGTTGCAGGATGTGTGGTCTCGGGTTATAATCTCTTGATTTCAGTGCTCCATGCAGCGGAGTGCAGAAATGGAGGGAAAGCTTGAGGATCTCTGTAATACACATGAGTACCTTCATAATGTATCATGTAGAAATGACAGCAAAGAAATACATAAAGGCGTGAACGTTTTGATGGACGGGGTGCCAAACCCATCGCAGGGCACACTTGCGCACACAATCGCACTATGGACAATTTGGAAATGCTTGTCATCCTTCATCCCTCAGTACCCTGAGGAAACCCTCGAAGCATGGGGGGAGGGTTGGGGGTTCAATTCCTACCTCTGCCTCTAGTGTGCGTGGAGTTTGCATGTTCTCCCTGTGGGGACTTCCTCTGCATACTCCGGTTTTCTCCCCCAGTCCAAAGACGTGTGTTGTAGGCTAATTGGCATTTCCAAATTGTCCATGGGGTGTGAATGGGTGTGCGATTGTGTCCCCCAGCTTGTGCCCTGAGTTCCCTGGGATAAGCTCCAGGGTCCCCCGCGACCCTGTGTAGGAAATGGATGGATGGATGGATGGATGGAAATTCACATCACACTGTTGCAATGCATAAAAAAGGATGATGTTGATAAAGAATGATCCTTACACTAGACCATGTCTTGATCTCAGGGAGCATTGTCCCAGAACCTTCGAAGTAGGTTACTTAAGGCTACTAATCTCTGAAAAGCAAGAGAAAGCGTTGGCTTTTAGCGCGATATCATTGCATAATCGCACTTCGTCCTGAAGGAACGATACAGCAACAACTTTCCCTCCCACACTGAGCATAGAACTGAGCGTCCAAACAAAAACCATGAAGTTCGGACATGTCCTGAAGCAAAAAAAAATAATAAAAAATGTCATTGAAATATCCTCATTTTATGCACTGAAGGAATGTTTACATTTAGAAGAGCAAATCCACTCTTTATTACTTTGCACTCGTTCTTGCATACGTAAATCCCGTCGCTGGGTATTTCATAATTAATGTCTCAACGGCTTACTCATTACCAAGCGACACGAGGCAAACTTAAACAAATATTGCATACTTTGCAGTCGGGAGTCATTTATATTTGTACTGTTGTCTCAAAGAGGTTGTTTAACCAAATGGCTAATCGTGAAGGAAAGGAAGTTCTATTCGCATGATCTCATTCGGCGAATGCTAAACTGCTGGACGCTTGCGGTTACTGGCTTTCATTCTGTTTTTTTTTTTTTTGCATTGTTAACATTTAGTTCAAGCGGACTTCTGACAAAAAGTACGCTGAGTGAAGTAGGAGTATCTCTCTTAAGTTCACTTTAAAAAAAAAAACAGCAGCACATTTGGCTGTACTAGAATACTTTTTTATAGTTTTAATTTGGTGGGGGAAAATTTTTTTTTTATGGCTGTTCTGTCAGAAAGGAAGAAGAACTGGAAGCACAATTGATATCAGATTCCAGATGATTTAGTAGATATGTGTCGTGGCCTGGGGAAAAACCCTTCACTTGAAAAATACAGTTATAGCACTTTAATGAAACCCTGTTTCTATTGAAGTATTTGCAATGTGCATTATGCTTCTGCTGTTAATTTGGAGGTTGGTGTTGTATTTGCACGACTCCTGTGTTGAAGTTAAGTGAAGCCTACCGACAAACCCGTCTCCAGTTTCTTGTTGAAATGCTCCCTAGAGTAAAAACCCTTGGAAACCGAGATCAACTCCAATCGCTCTAGGCAAATGAAATCGACTCACCATGACTTACCACTCGCCTGTTGTCATTTAAAAAAACAAACAAACAAAAAAAAAACCCCGTTCCTGCACAAAGCTTCAGTTCGTCGAGTATACGATTATCCACAAGTGTGATGGAAGCTCTTCATAATCAGCGTAGCGGCAATAACACTCTAATACTCACCAGGGGGTTTGTACATACGCACGGTTGGGATCCTCATGCACAAGAAGAACCCGAAAACGCGTGTATGCAAGGGCTAAAGCGCTGCTGCGTCACTCTCTGGATGGATTAATAATAATAATATATTATTAAATACTTTAATTGGCATAGAAGCGAGTCAAATATCTTCCGTTTCTGGTTTTCCGGCTTGACCCTGATTGTTCGTTTCGTACCTGTGCATGTTACCTTTTATGGAGATTTGTGGACGTCACTACATGCAAATCAGCCGTGTCAGGAACATTTACACACATTTTTCCTAAAAGGTTGATAAACGAAGGCCGTGATGTGTGCGCTCTACATTGACCCTAACATGATATTATTAGAAGTGATAAATTATGGATGGAGTGAGTTGTACTTTCAGGGGGGAAAAGAGCTCAGCGCAAGTCACTTTCTATCCCTTAATTAATACTTAGTTAAATTAAAAGGTTATGGGGGGACGGAAACTACCAATCTAGCAGTGCGATTACAAGTGTTCCTGAAATTCTTTTGATTGTGATGTAATCTATTCTTCTGTGTGATATTACGCAGCTCGGTACCCTGCAGCATATCATCATCTCATCATCATCATCATTGGACTCGATTGCATTTGGCCACCTGCGGAGCTGAAGGTAGTTTTACGTCGTCCATTATTTTTTGAGAATTAGTCTGGAAACGGGGAAAGAGGTACTTTTCTGTAGTTTAACACAGCTGCGCTGGTCACACTGACCACAGAGTATCATCATCATCATCATCATCATCATCCCCAGAAAGAAAATGACACTTTAATGCAATTTCTGATGGAAAGCTGCTTTCAGAATGGAATTGGACATTTTTGCTCACCCCTGACAGAATTCCAGCCTAAATTTTCTTCTTTTCGTGGACAAACCTGTGAGTGGGCTGAGTATTTTAGTCCTGTCCAGCTAGACATCTGTGTTTTTGTGTGTGTGTGTGTGTGTGTGTGTGTGTGTTTGGCAGTCGTCGCTCGTCGTCAGTTGTCTTTGCGCATCTCTCCAGAGAATTTAAGACACTTCCAGCAATCTGGAAATGATGCATTCTTTTAAAGACATTTAGTTTCCTAAAAAAAGGAAAAATCAAGTCAAGCTCCAAAGCCTCACTGTGTACAGGCAGACCGCAGATCCTTAAAACACCTTCATTTGTATGGAAGAGGTCTTAATGTAGTGAACTGAATGCATTCGGTTTTCTCATATCACTACACTCCTGAATACTTGATTCTGATTGGTCAGAAGGTGTTGATTATTATTATTTTTTTTTTTATAATAGCGCTTAGTTCTTGCTAAGACTCTGTAACATGGCAAGCTGAAAAGAAGAGCGGTCGCTGAGAAACTTCGGGGCTAAATTGGGATACACCTATTTGACATTTTCCTTTTACAGTACTCCAAGTCTCAGCTGTTATCTAATACCAATCGCCAGTGCTGTCCCCAGAACCAGTATTCAGTAACATACTGTTCTGGCACATTCCTGGATTTCAGTCTTTGGTGTATTCTTAAACCCGACATCATGTAGTTTAGATTTAAATCAGGGATGTGTGCTAAACTATGGCTAGTATGAGCTACGTAGCTAGTACTTAATTTTGCCTGTTCTGTAATCCTACCTACCACGCGTTGAAGCTATGAGTACACTAGCACTGAAATATTTTAGTTGGTTTTGGTGGCTGTTTGTTTGGTTATGAAACATGGTTAGGTAATGTACATGAATATCCGAGGGTCAACACAAGTCTAGTTTAATGGAATGCGCCTTGCGCCTTGAGTGCTGGTGAGTTCATATAGCTTCATCTACAGCATCATCAACACACACACACACACACTTGGATCATGATTCTTTGGTGCCTGTGTGATCCAATAATAGTGTGAAAATATGTGCATGTGTGTGTATGTGTGTGTGTAACACTGTGAGGGCAAAGAAATGCTGTGTGAGAAGTGTTGGTTCACACACAAGCACACATTTTTAGATTATGATTCGTTGGCATATATGCTGATGGAAATAAAAGCGTGTGTGTGTATGTATGTGTGTGTGTGCGTGTGTGTGTGTGTTCTATCTAATTGTTGCCTTGCCAACAAACCCGGGTTTCCCAGAGGAATAACACACACATTAGCCGCAGACGTTCGTTGCCCCCTTCCGTCGGCTCTGTGTTACTGCAGGATGAAGGTGGAGTACAGATTCACAGCTTTATAAACATCTCAAAGTGCTAATGAACAATATAAAATTTTATATTTTGAATGAAATTGAGCAAAAATGACGAGTAAAAATACTGCTACTGTGGTTATAAATCCCAAGAGAATAACTCAAGTAAGAGTAAACAAGTCGTTTGTATAATCTGCTTGAATAAATACTTTATAAATCACTTTTTTATATGTGTACAGCTGATCCGGATGAAAACCACCTCCGTTATCCGCTGCATATAAAGAAACGGAACGCTAGCTGGGTAGTTAGCTTAGCCACGTTTTAGCTGGAGTGAGTTAGCTAGCTCATGCTCATTCCTACATAGCTAGCTAGGTCTCACACATGATCCTGAGCGTTATCGGTAAGCTATACATTTAACTCAGTCGTTACTGAACATCGGCGTGACCTCTTGAGTTTAATACGGAACTTTCATACCAGCTAGCTAGTCCAGCTCACTCAGCTAGCTACAGTAAAGGCTTACTTGTGATATCTCCAGAGCTTTTGGCTTGTATGTGCGGATCATTATCACGCTGTTTCCTTTGAAGCATTTGAAACTGAGCGGAGCTGACAAATTGGGTCAGGGATCGTCGTCTGTCTCAGACACTGCCGCAGCTGAATAAGTGTTTGGAGCCTGAAGTGTAGACATTTGTCAGGAAGCTGCTTTATTATTGATTGTCTCTTGCAACAGAATCATTTGAAATCTTTTAATCGGCTTTACAGTCTTCCAGGATTGAAGATTTATTATTTTTTTTACACTTTGTAGTGAAGTTGTACATATTTGTACAAAAAACAAAACAAAAAAACACACGCTTACTGTGAACCGTGTATTTAAGTACTATAACGAGAGTAGTAAAACACAGTAGCGATCCTTTTAACCCTTTCAGAGCTGTCCTGTGTCTGTATATAAATAAAAGGTTTCACTGGGCATGTATGAACTTAATGTTCTATCAAAGGTCATAATTTATCATAAGTTCATCAGTAGAAATCATACTCCTGGGAAGAGCGTAATCATTTCCTAAGTCTGATTTGTGTCCTTGAATAGCAGCGCAGCTCATATCTACTGACTGTTCGCATTTGCCCGCAGAGCCATCGGTAACAAAGCCAACAGCAGTCCTAAAGGCCAGACCCCAGATGAGGGCAACCGCCGCACTGACGCTAACTCCTCCGTCTCGGACCTCGCCAACTCCGTCACCAGCGACATGCTCATGGTAAGACAGTGACGTGTGGAACATCTGGACCATCTACTACATCCATTCGTACCCAACATGTTGTGGTTTTGAGTTGGATGTAACATGATGTGCTAAGTAAGGGGTGTAAGTGGTGCTCTCTCCCACTCCAATCACTCACACACATGTGTCGCTGTTTTCCAGGGAGAGCCCAGTAATTAAACTAGGAACACATCACCACGGGGGCAGTCAGGAAACATCTTTACCAGGTCTGCCTGGCATTATGTGGGTGGCATGGTGTTCTTTCTTTCTTTTTCTTTTTATCATCGTGCCTAATGATGGTGTTTCCACTTGTAGCAGTGAACTTTCCCCAGTCTCGGCTAATTTAACAGGTCGCTCTGTCTTTCTGTATTCATTTGTTCGCTGGAAGAAAGAACTCCTGAATACTCTTGTTCCAGTGGCAGGGAATCCCTAAGGGTTGCATTAGGGAAGCGCCTACAGTGTTTTGGATCGTTCTTCACTTCCTGTTGCTCAGGCCATGGGATCCTGATCATTGCTTTCCTCTTATCTGGTTACACCAACAGAGCTTATGGTCATACCTTTAAACCCATCGCACCGACTGATACGATAACCGCTTTAGACATGAGCTAGTTGCTTTTAGACAGGGAAAGACTATTAGAGATTAAACTGATCCGATCGGAAAGGTTACGGGAGACATACTGAAGCGCTTAACAAGGCTTGATATACTAAAACAACGACCGGATAAAGCATTTTTCCTCACACGTTTCTCTTGTCATAAACAGTATCTAGCGCTAAAACAGTGGCACAGTAATCCAATGAACAATTGGAAAAAATGGTTTTCTCTGCTCGTTGTTTTAGTACATCCAGCCTCACTAAGTAGTTTACACACCCCTGTTAAGCCCAAAGCTAAAGTGAATGGAATCAAATATTATTTGATTATTAGATCACTTTCAAATCTCTGACAATTATGGTCTGTTATGACAATTTTACAGATTTACATTTCTATTTAATACATATGACATAAATCTGCCGTTATTTACTTTCAAATTCTGCCCTTAATTTAAAAAGACGTTGATCTGAGAATAAAAACAAGGGGACGAATTTAACGTTTAACATTGGCATTTTTTGGGTATGATTGCAGTTGTCTCCGGGCTCTGAAGAGGAAGAACACGAGGGTCCGGTGTGTGAGAAGCTGGGTCGAATACAGTTCAGCGTGGGCTACAGCTTCCAGGACTCGACACTTACCGTGAAGATCCTTAAAGGCCAGGATCTACCAGCGAAAGATTTCTCCGGGACCTCAGACCCGTTCGTTAAAATCTATCTGCTACCGGACAAGAAGCACAAACTGGAGACTAAGGTGAAGAGAAAGAACCTGAACCCTCACTGGAATGAAACGTTCCTGTTTGAAGGTAAAGAATACCTCTCTGTCACTCTCTCTTCCAGTGGAATTAAATTCAGCTTGATTGGCTAATACTACATACCATGCTGCTATTATTACCTCAATCTCAGTTTTTATCAATTCAATTCAATTCAATTTTATTTGTATAGCGCTTTTTACAATAGACATTGTCTCAAAGCAGCTTTACAGAA
>JANDJT010000002.1:28806574-28824379 GCA_024331685.1 Stegophilus panzeri | reverse complement strand
TCAGTTATATTTGTAAACGTTGTAAAGAAATAGCGTAAGGTAAAAAAAAATATATATATATAATTTTAAAGTATAGAGATTAGAAGAATAGCGTCAGCTCGAGGGACACTGCTTCCTGTGACACTTCCTGCTTCCTCCTAGAAATATTCCTGTGCATGTTGTCTTATGTGTACTGGGTCACCCGGTAGGTCTGAAATCAATATAGAACTCAAAGCCCTTGGAATTATATAGGGTTCCTTCTGACTTCTGTCACAGCTATACATGGCCAGGAGTCCAAATGAGCAAAAATTGCCTGTGCTTTCTGGGAGGGAGGGGCAATACTCTGCCTCATTCAATCAGAGCAATGCTAGCCAGTCGCTGGGTGTCTGTGAGCTCGTCTGTGTGAAAGAGAGAAGTTGAGAAAGTGTGTGATAGCTAGGTAGTGGGTAGGAATTGTGAGCAAATTTGGAGAAAATGGGGTAAAGAAAGAGTTCATGCTATATTGTTTGTGATTACGTGCCATGTATATACAGATGTGTGACATATTAAAGAAAAAACAAAACAAATACATTGGCTCTTGGAACGGTTTTGGGCCAGGGAGAAAAAGTCATGTCACTTCAGTACAAATTTATTTTGACTGATCATTTCTGTCCTGATGGGAGTGTTGACAGTGTCCCTATCCTAAAATCACAGAGCTGTCAAAGAAAACCTTGATATTCCAATGATTCAAAAAATTGCTTTAATGGTTTACGTTATGCAACTTCTTCCAGGTTTCCCGTATGAGAAGGTGGTCCAGCGTACTCTGTACCTGCAGGTGCTGGATTATGATCGATTCAGCAGGAACGACCCCATAGGCGAGGTGTCCATTCCCCTCAACAAGATCAATCTCGCCCACACGGAGGCAGTCTGGAAAGAGCTCAAACCGTGCAGCGATGGCAGTGTGAGTCACAATCCAGCATTTCTGTGTGTGTGAATGTTGGTGAGCGCAATTCTATTTCTGCATTCGAAGAAGGGGAAGAAAATTGGACAGAATAGGATTGACTGCGCTCGAGGGGAATTAAAGATAATTGCTTAATCGTGTTTTGGCTCACAGGAGTACGTGGTGCTCTACGTTCGTCATGTAATAGGCTTCAAGCTGCGACCCTGTCACCAATCTAAGCCCACAAAGCATACACGCAAGCCATTAGCCCGTCCACTTATACACTTTCCAGGTTGTATTGGCCCACAGTCTGGATAGTATGCCTCATTCATAGCTGTGAAGAGCTGAGGTTAGTGTTAGTGTGTGTCTTCCTCCTGTACCGCTGAGGCGCAAAACATATCGACGATGAAGCTGTGAGGAAAGCATTACCCCCCCTCCCCCCCAACAACATTTCAATGGGATTCAAATCCAGGCTTTGACTAGGCCATTCCATAACCCTTCATTTCGTCTTTTTGAGCCGTTCCTTGGTGGATTTGCTCATGTGCTTAGGATCATTATCCTGTTGAAAGGTCCACTTTCGGTTCATTTTTCAGACAGATGACCTCACATTATCATCAAGCACTCTTCGATATGAAGCAGAATTCATAGTTGAGTCAATGAATGCAAGCTGTCCAGTCCCTGAGGCAGCGAAGTAACTCCAAACCATTACATTTCCACAACCATGCTTCACAGTTGGTATGAGGTGTTTCTCCTGAAAAGCTGTCTTTGGTCTGCGCCAAACATGTCTGCTGTTACTGTGGCCAAACAACTCTATCTTTGATTCATCTGTCCAGAGTACATTACTCCAAAAGGCCTGGTCTGGTTCAACACCTTTTGGCTAAGGTAGCTGAGACTATAAACGGCAGTGAAGAGTGAAAATATCACCATTTCAGATGTAGTACATCAGCCACACAACTCTGGATTCCCTTCAGTCCTGCATTCAGTAGTCTTTTCAACATGCACTAGCTTTCACAGCATAGATGCGAATGCAATTCTTTTTCTTAACAGGGTTATAGCTTATGTCAAAGAGCATTTCCATGATTAAATGTATTTTGGTTAATGTAATGCTGGATGGCTCAGCAGGTAGCGCTGTCTGCTTCGCAGCTCCAGGGTCCCTGGTTTGATCCTGAGCTCAGGCTACTGTCTGATCTGTTCTCCTTGTGTCTATGTGGGTTTTCTCATTCTCTGGTTTCCTCGCAAAAACGTACCGTTAAATGGATTGGCTACTCTAAATTGTCCCTGTGTGTACATGGTGCCCTGCGATGGACGACCGTACTGTCCTGGGTGTATTCCCACCTCACACCCCCTTCCGGATCCTTCCTGAAGATGAAATGAACCCATGGTTAGTCACATCACTCGGCAGGATGACAGATTGCAAATGCAAAGGAATTATAAGCTAAAGGTTTTTCTCAGTTGTCTGCTATTGTTTTGTTTCATTTTTCTCATTCAGAATTATGGGATGTACTTCTCTGTGATGCGTAATCAGCTTTGATTGACAGTGCTTATGTCTGGACCACAAGTCTCCTGCCTCCTTCTGAAACAGATGGCTAGTAATTTGCTTGTGTCTGTGTGTGTCTGTGTGTGTGTGTGTGTAGGGGAGTCGAGGTGACCTGTTGGTGTCACTGTGTTACAATCCCACGGCTAACACCATCACTGTGAACATCATAAAGGCACGCAATCTAAAAGCCATGGACATCGGCGGCACCTCAGGTAGGCCTGTAAACCTTACACCAGCTCGGTGTCGGCGTCAGCGATGGTTTCGAGCACAATAAAATTGAATGTTATGTGAATGCAAGGAGCATGAAATCCAGCTTTAGAGACAAAATGATGTATATGACACTTTTAAAGTTTCATATTGGAAAATCATTTTTAGTATTGACCTTTGATGATGCATTCATTTATGTTAAATTGGACATTTCGAGTTAAATGTGTATGTGTATTGTGTGCACTGTAGACCCCTACGTGAAAGTGTGGCTGATGCACAAAGACAAACGGGTGGAAAAGAAGAAGACCGTGGTGATGAAGAGGTGTCTGAACCCTGTTTTTAACGAGTCCTTTCCTTTCGACGTTCCCGCTCACGTGCTGAGAGAGACCACCATCGTCATCACAGTCATGGATAAGGACAGACTCAGTCGAAATGATGTCATAGGCAAGGTACAGGTGTAAGGTCCCACTATCTCATGAACATGGTCTTGAATAATGGCCAAACATTTGAATGTGTAAAATATTTGTAAAATAAAACCCCACCCCCCTCCCTCCCTACCCGGGATCTTGGTAAAACCATATTTATCTGCAATTACAGCTGCACATCTGGATCCTGATATTTTTGCCCATTCACCTTGGCAAAGTTGCTGAAGCTCTTTCAGATTGGAAGGAGACTAGTGATGACCAGCAGTTTTTACATTTTGCCACTGAGTCTAATGTTCTAAAACATTCAGATTCTTGGTTTTGGACCACTCTAATGTAGCTTTGGCAGAATGCTTAGGGTTGATGTCCTGTTTGACTGTGAAACTCCGTCCAGAGGCTCAAGTCTCTTGCAGACTGGCACAACCTTTCTTCTAGATTTGCCCTGTATTTGGCTTAAACCATCTTGCCCTCAACCTTGACTAGTTTCCCTGTCCTTGCTGATGAAAAGCACTCTGACAGCATGATGCTCCCACCATCATGCTTCACTGTGTTAGCGATAGCGTTCTCAGGGTGATGAGTAGTGTTTGGCTTCCATCTAACATAGTGCTTTGGGTTAAGACCATAAATGTCCGTTTGAATCATAAATCTCAAACCAGAGAGCCTTTATCTGTGTTTTCTTTACATTGTCCCGTAAGCAGACCCTTTCAGCAGCTGTGCCACAGTCTGATTGAGACTTTTTCGTGATGTTTTCCTGAACTTGTTTTGATCATTTTGTTGTTCGTGATTGATGCTTTCTATCATTATTAAAAGAAAATGTTCTCCAAAAAAGTCATCCTGTCATTATAATGAAACGCCTCTTAAAGGACGCGAGTCGTAGAAGCACTTCGAGTGCGGCCAAGCTTTATAGTAGATTCTAACAGCACGTCAACAAAAGGGATACTTTCTGAAATGTCTCTCTCTCTCTCGATTATTCAGATCTATCTCTCGTGGAAGAGTGGCCCCGCAGAGGTGAAACATTGGAAGGATATGATGGGTCATCCTCGCACTGCCGTTGCCCAGTGGCATGCCCTCAAAGCTTAGTGGACCCAACAGTAGCCCCGCCCCCAGATTAAACCCACACCCACGAGCCCTTGTTAATATGCACAAGCTTGAACACGGGTACCAAAAGCCATCCAACATTTGCCCCGTTTGTGTCCTTTCTTTTATGTGTGTCCACAGATGAGACTCTCTTCTTTTTCACTCTTCTTTATCTAGTTCTGATCTGTGATTTGCCCCTGCTTAGAGCCCCCTTTCCTGTTTTTGCAAAAAAAAAAGAAAAGAAGAGGCTAAGCACTGCCAAGAAGATTGTAAAAGTCCTGTGTTACAGTATGTAATGGAAAGCAGGCTTGTCTTCCTCGAGATTATTTATTTTGACTGTTCAGTTGTCCGGGGAATAACCCAACGTCCAACCAGGATGATGGGACTTCCATCCAGTGGAAAAAGATAAAAATCCTACCCTTCTACTGCCATGTTTTTGTATTCCTTCCTCCGTTCACCAACCAACCCCCCCCTACCACCACCACCACCACCACCACCAAAGATCCACAAGGATCGCGTCGCAGTGCAATACCTGATGGATGGAGAGATGGAACTCTTTACTTGAACCTCTTCACCATCTCTTGCCAGTTTTCCTGGCACCACGTGTAGAAACCCATTTTTGCCGGAATTCCTTGTCATCCGTTTGTACCGTGGGTGCCGTGATGTGACAAAAAAAAAAAGAGTTGTTGTTTAAAAAAAAGAAACAGACTGACTTTTTTTTTGTTTTGTTTTTGTTTTTTGGCTGGGCATTTGCAGACCTAATTCGTTTGCATTTTGGTTTGAATCAAAAAACGGTGGTAACTATTTGGTCAAGATACAGATGAAGGTTATTCACTACGCGAATGGAAACTGAAGAGTGCTGAAATTCTCTTTGTGTCCACAAAATGAATTGCCAGTTGCAGCTCAGTTTTTCATGTATTACAGTTGTGTATGTATTACACATGTATGATGCATTACACTATTCCCAAGGTTAAAAGGTGAGTAGGACATGTTCCTGAATCAATATTCCTTTGTTGTTCCTGGATCAACACTGTGTGCTCCTTCCACCCATCTCCGACTCCCAAGCTGGTTAAAAACTTCCTCCAGAAACACGAATTATTACCAAAATCTGAAATTCTTAACAGTATTGATTATGCACCTCTATCTTTATCCATTTCAGTGAGGACTGTTAGGGTTTACAATTATGTATAGCTATGTATTTTTTTGTTTGTTTGGTTTTTTTTTTTTACGTATTTTGCTCAACATGCAGAACTGTACAATGGGTTTTCCCTTCTCTCTGGAAGCCGACTGGTGCGTCTGGACGAACTCTTCAGGTGGCTCAGGAACGGGAGGAATGACATCAGGTGGTGAAAAGAGAGGGCTGTTGATCCCGGAACAACGAAACATTCATTCGGGAACGTCTCCTACATAAGGAAACATTAAGCTCATGCAGCGTAGCATGGGCAAGGTGCGACTGGAACAGACAGCGTCATAACGTTGTGCATACGATAGCATCTACTGACGCGCTTTTGCACCCAAGTGCCCAACCCGACAGGACCGAGGAATCATCTGTGTCTGAAATTACCAAAAGAACCACATGATGAAGGTGTGCAAGCGCCCTTGGTACAAATACAGTCGAAAACGATGTGAAACATTCCAATAATATATTAAACAGGGAGGAAATGAGAAGCGTTCTCATTGTTGATTTGAGGTCAGTTAAAATGCTTCCACGGCAGAGTGGGTTGTTATATGGTCGGTGGCAGTTATATATATATATGTGTGTGTGTGTGTGTGTGTGTGTGTGAGTGAGAGAGAGAAAGAGAGAGACATTAGACCAGTAGAAATGCACTATTATTAGAAGCTGCAAACCTGATGCAGTGTGTGTGCTGCATCAACCGTGTTATTTTCATAACCCGATCACTGCCAGTGTTAAACTTCTTAGTAGAGTTTATTTTTTAAGAGCCAAAGTAATATATCTCACACCTGCTGAGCAAAGAATGAGCTTGAAGGAAAGTAGCAGTTGAAAATACCATGTACCTTGTGTGTGAATGTTGTAATTAATCCAGTCTTTGTTCTAATGTCTGACTAGCGTATGTAAGAGAGTTAGATGTTTGTGTGTGTGTGTGTGTGTGTAACAGGGGCAAACCGATTCAGGTGGAACTCAGCTCATTAATGCAGCTTAAATGAGATTAAGCCTTTATAAGCACTCATAGAAAGCTTATTTTACACCACTATAGTTTACTGTATTTTCTGGATTGTAACACTTTGGGATTGAAATCATGGCATTCCTTCCTGAGCAATGCTAAGTTTGCTAGCAGTAGGCTGGGATAACCATGCTAACTGAAGTACCTGAGCACTTTACTTAAAAAAACAAACAAACAAAAAAGCACTGTAATATGTAACTAGATAAGAATAGTGCCATATACATGACAGAAATGTTCCTGCTCCTGGTCTCGTGGGTGTATATCTTGTAACGGAAGGTTACGATACACATCAAACCAGGCACTAAGGTTAGCTTGGTGATAGCATAGCATCAAAAATCTCACAGGGGTGCTAGTGCAATTTAGCTTTATGCTGTGATCAGACATTTATGAAGGGATTTTATGGGATGTGTGTGAGACACTCGAGAGAGATTTATTGTCCAGGAAGTACAGTTGCTTTTTAAATAGCTAAATGTAAGCTTAGTGGAAAAGTGTGTGTGTGTGTGTGTGTGTGTGTGTGTGTGTCTGTGTCTGTGTGGCCTGAGGGGCTCTCATGTTTGCTACAAGTTTTGGGTTCTCTATTTACGGCACCTCCGAGAAGTGTTAGTCTCCACAGTAGGCATGTGCCAACACTGTGATTTTAGATCTGTCACACTTTATATTTTACTTTTTATTTATTTATTTTTTATTAATAATAATAATAATAATAATAATAATAATAATCACTAGATTATCTATTAGAGTTGTAGATTCTGTCTCCCACCCCCCACCCCTAATAGAAACCAACAATAAAAACCATGACAGAAATTCTAATACCATTACAAACCCTAAGCCAACCATTAAAACCATGACCATTACTGGTCCTTAATGGTATCCACTAGACATAACATTCCACCAATATAAGGCAACAAATTTCCAGTAGAGACCCACAGTGACCATTTAAAATCAATACAATTCCTATTAAAACCATTACACATTCTATGAGGGTTTCTATTGGGGTTTTTTTGTGTTTCCATCAGGGATGAATGTGACAGACTTCTTCTTGGAAGCGTGAAAGGATGTATGATGTCTGATACTTGGCACAAGCCTACTGTAGAGGTGTTTGAGAAACAAGCTACCGGTGTAATTTTCTTTAAAAGTAAAATGAACTTGATTAACGTGTTACGAAGCAAAAGATGGGTAGTAAAGGAACAGTTAAGCCAAAAATGACATGTATGCAGTCGTATGCAGTTAACCTCCCCCGCCCACCCCAGTACAGTCCAGCAGCTAAGACATCTTTAACGTTCAATATTTTCTTCTTTAGGTTTATGCTGAAGGTGCTAAAAATCTTTTCCATAAACACTTCATCTACTTGTCATATTACTTTTAGCTGTGTGATGTATTTCAGTTAAATAAATGAATTTTTAAGTATAAGTTAATTATATTGTTATATCCAGCTTTCTGGTAAAATTTCATCTTCAAACCTTGGTTTCAGCTCCATTGCGAAGTTGAGGTTATTATTCATAGATAGCAGTTATGTCACAACGAAGATCTGGTTGCGCTTTATTATTTCTTATCTGCGTTAGCCTCGTAGCTCCCCCTTGTCTCGCTCTGCTCGAATACACTTGGTGTTTATTATGTCGAGCAGAACGAATTTCAGACCGTATTTGTGGCAGTGAACCATTTCATATAAGCAATATTAACACAGAGAGATTGTGAATCCTGTCAAGTAAATAAGAAAGAACGAGGTAAATCATTCACACCAATGTACAGCTGTAATCTCACATACACACACACACACACACACACACACACACACACACACAGTGTGTCTGGAGTATCTGTAACTGTGACATATTCTGACTAGAGGTGTCAGGCAGGAAGGGTGAGAGACATCAGGCGTGAGAATCTCTGGCAGAAATCTCTTGCTTTTTTATCCTTCTCGTGCATAACGAGCTGTGACAAGCGCGACCTTCGTCGTACACGGAGGGAGAGCTAAGCGTGTTAAGGACAAATCCAGACTGAAGTGAAAGTAAGGGCATGGTAGGGACGAGCTGTCACTGGGATTTTTTTTTTTTTTTTGTAAACGTGTAAAAGAAAACCAACAAACCGTCGAGGCCAAAGGTTTACATGCATGAAGGCTCATTTTTCCACAACTCCACACATTTCATGTAATCATAAGGTATCTGCTTTATTTTCGTAATTTCAAAATGAGCTAAGAGACAGTTTTTTTTTTTGTGTGTGTGTGTATTTGGTTTCATTGCCTTTTAATTGCTTGAACCTTGAATCAAACTCTTGTTGAATCCTTCCACAAGCTTCTCACAGTACTGTTCTGGAATGTTCTCCCATTCCTCCCGACAAAACTGGCGAACAGGTTTGTGGGCTTCTTCACTCAGACACGCTTTTTCAGCTCAGTCCACTAATCATCTCTGGGATTCGGGTCAGGGCTTTGTGATGGCCACTCCCACTAGCCATTTTGTTACAACTTTAGAGGTCTGCTTAGGATCATTGTCCTGATGGGAAATCCAACACTGACGCAGTTTCTTCAGTATTCCATCTGTTTTCTGAAGTGCATCAGTCCCTTTTCCAGTAAAACACCCCCACAGCATGATGCTGCCACCCTCATGCTTCACAGTGAGGATGGCGCTCTTCAGATTAAAAACCTTGAGGTTGACCTTTTCCCGCCGTACACAGCGCTGATCATTACGGCCACGCAGTTACATTTTTGTTTTTTCTGACCAGAGAACACTCCTCCACAAGGCTGCCGATCACCTTCACACTTCAGTTTGGCTTTTTTACACTCTTGAGTAAGAGCTTCTTCCTAGCAAAAGGTCATGTAGGACTTTCTAAATGGCCTCCAAGTACTCCTTCAGTTCCTTTGTTGTTGTCTTGGGGTTCAGTCGAACCTTTCGGACCAAAGTTTGTTCATCTCATTTGTGCCCCCTGAACGATGCAGTGTCTGTGTTTATATTCTCATGCAATTCTTTGTACACATGCTTGTACCTTCTGGTGTTTGGAAATTGCTCCTAATGAGGATCCAGACTTCTGGATGTCCATCATTCACCCCCCCTGAATTCTTGGTTGAGTTAATTACCAGTTAATTCTCATGGTATCAAGGGCAGAAAGGCACTGGCTCTAAAAGTCTTAAATACAGCTACAGGTGCTCTCCGAATTAACTCCTTATCGTTACAAATGTCCAATCTGGAAGGAGGAATCTTCCAGATTGTTTAAACAGACGGTGAACTTGCTGTATGTAAACCTCTGACCCACTGGAATTCTTATGTAATATCTTTCGCCTAGGTATACTGTACGTAACTTTTAGCCTCAGCTGTATAAGGTTCTGAACTTTATTTCAAACCAATATTTAGGATTGTGCCAAAAAAATGCTCATGGTTTCTCACCCTTTATTTATTCAGACTCTGAGTTCACATGAGCAAGATTTTAGCCAAGGCACTGTTGGTTTTGTAATGAAACCCAGAAGACGAGATGAGCGCTGAAATTTATTAAAGTACTGGAAATCTCTTGCTGAATAAGACTCTGCATTGTGAACTTACACAGGAAACGAATAGTCCACTTCCTAGTGTAAACTCAGGGTGAGGCGGGTGTCGTACAGTAGGTAATACGTTATTTAAAGGATACCTACACTGGGAGTTCATAACACATGCATTAGCATTTACAGAATAATGAATGAATAATTATCCCATATTCAACACCTTGCTGTGGCCCTCAGTGTAGTGTTCAGAAAGGAATTTGAAGCCTGTACACAATTACTGGCTTGTAACACTGACACTATGAAGCATCGTTAGCAATAATGTGCTCAAGCATCACATAATTGTGAATATCCTAACATATGATTATTTTATAACCGAACCTCATATAATAATTACAGAGAAGGTGTTCTATAAACGTGCTTGTTGTAATACTGTATGTTCTAGCAACAAGCCATGAGAGAACGTGCTTTGCAATGTATTTTATTACGGGTAACATCAGACAAAAATAAAAACATCTGATCAGATAAAACCGCTGTAATGCATGCTGCTATTATAAAACAGCGATGAAAAGAACACGATCAAACCCTGTGCTTAATAAATCATTTAAATCATTATGAATATTATTCTCAATAAACAGTTTCTCCACCTCGCAGTGTAACAGTAAGCACTGGCTGCTAAGAAACATGCAGTAACAGCTGAAGATGAAGGTATTTTATAACTGAAATGCAACGTTTATCGATCATTTTATATCATTTCCATAGTAACGACTAACTCACAGGGAATTGTATGCCAGACAGTTCACGTAATCAAAAGCCTAGTAATAAACAAAGCTGTTATGTAACAGTTGAAAACATCTGATTGATATGAGGAGGCTTGGAGACATTTATTATTATTAACATTTTTTTTGGAAAGAGCCTTTGAGATCATTGTAAAACATTCTGTAGGTAAAGCTGTTTCATCAAGTTTTATGCTGTGGGGAAAGTCTTCAGGATTTTGTCAATAATATGACACGATGCATTTTGCTTTAATCGTTAAAAACAGTCATTCTTGGTAAATGCTGTGGTATAAGAGGAATAAAGCGCTTTGGGCCATACTGCTCGAGGAAAAGAATCAAC
This sequence comes from Stegophilus panzeri, assembly GCA_024331685.1. Lineage (NCBI taxonomy): Eukaryota > Metazoa > Chordata > Actinopteri > Siluriformes > Trichomycteridae > Stegophilus > Stegophilus panzeri. The sequence goes on along the minus strand of JANDJT010000002.1, from coordinate 28,813,473 downwards.
TTCAGGGTGCTAATGGGTGCCTTGTCTTTTTATTATTGATTATTCCTGTAACAGCACATCCTGTTGTGCTTTATTCCTTATGTAACGCATTACCCATTCTTATACACGTATTATAAAGTGGTTATGTAGGTCACCTTCAAATAAAGTGTTGCCTTCAAGTCATAGAGGAAGCCTTTAAAATGGCTAAAGTGGAATTCTTAAAAAGTATATATATATATATATATATATATATTAATGTGAAATTGGATGTGTGGGGGTGTTGGATAGATAAGCAAGAGTTCATAACTAAAACTTAGTCTGGAGTAAAAAGCGCAATGCATACTTTTCTCACATGTGGCGAGAGCTCTGATCTGTTCGTTGGGCCAATTTATTTATTTATTTATTTATTTATTTATTTATTTATTGGCTTCAACTTTTGTATTTCAGAGTTTCATTTTGAGACCTTTCTAATATTTTAAAGCTACACTCGGTGTTGTGACCTTCCTGGAAATGAACATTTGCCAGCATTTGAACAGGTTTTTGTCACATATCTGACTTTGATGACATTTAACAGGAGAACTATAAGATATTGATGGACATGGCTTTGGCCATGCTGTAGAACCTGTGTGTGTGTGTGTGTGTGTGTACAGATTGCAGTAGTGTTAATGTTGTGTGTTTGGATAATGAATCCCACCCTCTCTCGTACTTCCCTAGATCACAAGTACAGTATGTGATGTGCACAATATAATTTCACATCTTGATTTATTTTGGCATAAATGTACAGTGTATATAGGTATAAATGTATATATAAAAAGACGAAACAAACAAAAGGCCTCTTGTCTTTATTGAGCTAATTTTTAAATCTTTGGGGTTTATATGTTTATATATATATATATATGTGTGTGTATGTATATATATATATATATATATATATGTGTGTGTGTGTATGTATGTATATAAAAACCCACACAGGATAGTATCTGGTGAGCAGTACTTACTGTACTGAAACTATTTTACTGGCCGAGTAGCAGAGACAAATAGTGTGTTTTCATGCTTGGTCCATTTTGGTGCTCCAAGTGGTCTCACATCCATGACTCAGCATTTTGTTTTATTTTTTTCCGTCTGTGAACACAACACATGAACTCGGACCCCTCTAAAGTGACCCACTAGCGAACCGTGCTCAGACCACCTTGAGAGTGATCTCAGTCTGCTTCACATTTTGCTTTATAGATAAAGAAGTTGATAGTTGCTGTAGACACATAGCTTCAGTTGTCTGTCACCTAACAGAACATGGGGTCGTTTGGTCCCACAACAAGGTCAGCATGGTTAGGTATTCAGTGGTAGGCTTTCTCTTTCAGTCTGTGTTTAAGGATTTGTACCTTGTTTCATTTGTAATAGGAGACAAGAGTCATATTAGCAGTCTGCTTTAATAGATCTACAACAGATCCTCCTACTCTTTTAAACGACTACAAGAGCTCTGGACTTTCTGAAGTTTGTTTAGTTGGCTCCATTCAGAGCCTTAAAAAAAAAAAAAAATTATAAAGGCTTCCTCAAGGTTGCAAGGTCTTGACCAAAAAGAATGTTGTGAACACAGACATAGAAAGGATTATGGGAATCACCGAGAGGTAAGCAGAAGTGTAGTAGAACTGAAGATAGCAGGGCAAAGGACGACTTGTGTGGTTGTTACAGAACACACACACCAAGTAAGCTAGAGGATGTCAGGAACATGTCAGAAGAAAATGAGAGGAGTGAGTGTCGGCTAAGCCGAGCTCCACATGTAATCAATGGTTAGTGAAATGCACACCATGTGAATGGCAGAGAGTCATGGTGTGCAAAATCCTAGATCTGAGCTAAAGTGATGGGTCAAATGTGAAAATAACCTTGGTAGGATGGAGAAGATATTTCATATTGCCCTAACATGACTAACAATATCAGAAATAAGCTCTTTACACAGAAAATATAAAAATCCTGTCTTAAAGGGAGACTTTTGCAAAATACCAATAGTGTCTGAAGACTGCATTTGCCAGAAAAGGGCCAGACCCAGAACAGGGTTAGATCCAAAACAGGCCCATACCCAAAACAGGGCCAGAACAGGGCTTGATCCAAAACAGGGTTTGACCCGAAACAGTGCGAGACCCAGAACAGGATTAGACCTAGAACAGGGCCAGACCCAAAACAGGCCCTGGCCCTTGTATTGATTGTTCACCCCCTGATGTGTTAACTATTGCTATTGTCGCATCACAAACATTACGTCGCTTTGACTTCCATTAAACGCCACGCTAGATTCAATTCTGTAATATTTCATGAGATTCGTTAGAGGATACGTGTCATTTTAAAAAAAACATTGTTGATTTCAGGCACTGCTTATAAATATTTGAAAGAATAAGCTACAGTACTTGTAAAGACGTCACAGTTTTGGGTTGGGAGGGATCTGTCTGACTGTGCTTCAAGCAAGTGGATTAGTGAAGAAGAAGAAGAAAAAAAGCTTAGTCGTGTGACGCAGCATTTCCACAGAGACAGATGGTGTAGAGGTCAGAGTGATCACACAGCATGATTTCTGCTATTTAAAGCCACGTCTCACCTGCAAGCCAGGTATCACACATCACTCCCCACTGAGGAGAAAAAAAGGCTGATTTGGGTGTATTTGTGTAAAGGATATTTAGTGACCTTAGTATTAGAAGCTTCTATCTCCTATTCAAGCTTCATAATTTGTCAATTCCAAAGCACAAAGAGGCTCAAAGTAGTGGTTTAATCACGGGTTAAACTGGGATTTAGGGGGTGGGGGGCACACTATTTATGGATTCCAATAATATGGGAAGACTAGAGTTCAAATGATATGATGTTATATGAAGTTGTTTTCTTTGTCACAATGTTATTATTTTTAGATTTTTTTTATCATGGTATACCATCATACTCGTATATCATTACATCCCTTTGTTATTGTGAAAGATTTGTTAATATTCAGGGGTACCATGGTGGCTGTACCATTAAGACTTGACACAAGCGACCAGCAGGTTGTGAATTGTTGGGCGCTTAATCCGTTGTACATGGATTTAATTGGCTTTAATGAATGGATAAATGTATCATCATGTATGTAGTATCATACTGCATGAATTTATTTATTTTATTTGTGGCAGGCTTTCAGCAGTGCTGTATTGCTCTCTGGTGGAGGCTCTACAGTCCTGCAAGTTCAATATAACGGAAAGTGACTAGTGAGGCAAGATGTTATTCCTCTCTTGCAGGAAATTGATGTGTTACAGCAGCATGGAATAAAAGTAGATGGAATACTCACAAAGCTATCAGTTTAACATGGAGGCCTGTATACATTATATTCAGTATGGGACTTGTACATATTCAGCATATGTACAAGTATATAGTTGATTGTAAGGTAAGATTATATCTTGTATATGTCAAAATTGTGCTCGGAAAGGTCTTGTTTTATGCAGTCACTAAGCCTCATTGATGGATATTTTAGCAAAGTTGTGTGTAAATATTTGCATAAAACAGGAGAGAGTATATCACCCTTCCCTCCCTGAGAGCATGGACAATTCTGGCTCCACGGATGGCTGTGGCATTGTTAGGATTCAAGCCCATCTCGAATAGATGGGAAAACAATGTTTGTCCCAGATGGGGCAAACAATCCGTTACACAACTCGGGAGAGAGACAATGAGAATGTCACTGACCGTTTTACACCTACTTAGGCAAGGAAGAGTCAAGTTTGAATATTTGTGATTGCAGATTCCCCAGGAACTGTGTTGTAAAGATCAGCAACACATCACTTTATGGAAGATATGGTTTATTTGCAATACTACCATCAGAGAGACAGAGAATGTATTAGGCTCAAATCTGCACCATATCTGATGACAGGTCTGAAAGCAAGATGTTATATTGGATACAGAACAAAGCATTTTGGTGTGAAATAGACGGGTGGGATGTTGGATGTTGATTCTCCTCTGGGGAAATGTCTTCAACAAAATGGTGATTTGTAACAATCAGCAGCTCTGAGATCAGGTACCATCCTGGGAGCTAGAGGTCCTGCTTTAAACCAGAGAAAATGGGTCTGTTTGTACAGGAAGCACTATGTAAGGAATGTACCAACGATATACAGCGGGGGGAGTAAGTATTGGACGCGTCAACCTTTTTTCAGTAAATATATTTCCAATGAGGCGCACGGTGGCTTAGTGGTTAGCACGTTCGCCTCACACGTCCGGCGTTCGAGTCCTGCCGGGGCCATGTGTGTGCGGAGTTTGCATGTTCTACCCGTGCTGCGGGGGTTTCCTCCGGGTACTCCGGTTTCCTCCCCCAGTCCAAAGACATGCATGGTAGGCTGATTGGCTTGTCTAAAGTGTCCGTAGTATATGAATTGGTGTGTGAGTGTGTATGTGATTGTGCCCTGTGATGGACTGGCACCCTGTCCAGGGTATACCCCGCCTTGTGCCTGATGCTCCCTGGGATAGGCTCCAGGTTCCCCATGACCCTGAAAAGGATTACCCGGTAGAAGATGGATGGATGGATTTCCAATGAGGTTATTCACATGGAATTTTCACCAGATATCAGTATTATCTCAAGAAATCCGGAAATATAAAGGATTCACAACATTAAAGTCCATAAATAAAGTTATGTGTAATAAAGTGGAATGACACGCTAAGAAAAAGTAGCTCTCCAAGGCAAGGAACCAGCTGAAATCCGTAAGTAATTACACTCCCTATCTGTGCAAATTAATATCAGCTGGGTTAGTAAATTAATGGTCTATAAAAAGGCTTTTCATTACCAAGGTGTCACACAAGAAACATCTCATGATGGGTAAAAGTAAAAAGCTCTCCCAAGACCTTCGTAACCTTATTGTTGCAAAACATATTGATGGAATCAATAAACTTACAATATACAATACTTCTCCACTAAGTATTAAATTAATTTCAGTTAGCGTGTTCAATACTTTTTTCCCCGTGTCATTCCACTTTATTACAAATAACTTTATTTATGCACTTTAATGTTGTGAATTATTTATATTTCTGCATTTCTTGAGTTAATACTGATGTCTGGTGAAAATTTCATGTGAATAACCTCATTGGAAATATATTTACTAAAAAAATGTTGACTCGTCCAATACTTATTTCCCCCGCTGTATACTGTACGTATTATGATACTTCACAATATAGCACAAAGCATCATATCCTTTTCATATATTACATGAAGATTATTACTGCCAGCCTATTCAATGTAATAAAAGTGCAAATTTAATTAAATGACAATTAACACCAATTAAGGAAAAGCATAAGCCAGTAATTTCAATATAGATTTTTAAATATTTATTTGTAACTTTTGCCAACACAGTATCTCAGTGTGAGTATTTAACTACCGATTATTTGTTAATCAGTTGGGGGAAAAGCCATAAGAGGATTCCAACTCGTGATCCTACCAGGAGGAGGACTATAACATGGAAATGTTTTTTTTTTTTTTTTTCCTCTCCTTCTCCAATCGTTTCATTTTATCGCCTGTTATGTAATGATTTTTGTAATGTCAGTACTAAAAGTTGCGAAACCTCTTGTTTGCTCATTAGGGATAAAATAAATAAATAAATAAATAAAACCCACTGAATAATAATATCACTGAGATGTATAAATAAAAAATGATGGGACTGTGGGTCATTTCCAGAGAGGGAAGAGGCTTTACAGAGTAAACACTGATACATGAAACAATTTAAATTCACTCTGTGGAACATGTTTTCAGAAAGTCATATGGTATAAAACCTGAGAGAGTAATAATTTTCAAAAAAAAAAATATATTGAAGATGAAATCTTCCAGGATTATATAACAGAAAATGCAGCAGGACATTCTGCAAAAGAAAATGGATAAAAAGTCCAGACATCACACCTCAAAATATCCAAAATATCACACACAATCATCATATGGTGCAGGTGATAAAACATTTTTGATGTAAAATGTGTGAATATCACAGCTTTTGGTGAGAGAATGTGTTTGACCCCGAGCTGGACTTAATTTGTGCTCTAACTCCAAATTCATCACAACCTGAGAAGAGATATTTCTGTTTTTCAAAGAATTATTGCCTCTGGCTCCAGGTTCAGTTGAAGCAGGTGTTCTGATTTGCTCGGCTATATCTCACTCACGGACGCCTTGTGTTGATTGGTTGAAGTGTTGACAGTGGGCGGGGCATGAACTCACAATCGCAGTCAAGTGGCTTTAGATAAAGTTTGTTTATTGTCTCAATGTCTGATAAAAGAGAAAACACATGAAAAACAAGAAATGCTGCAATAAGTCAAAAAAACATCAGAAATGGTTTCCAAAAAAGTGGAAATGTTTTAGAGGGACACGGGGGGGTAATAGCAGAACTCATAAGATGACAGTTGTCACATTAGCTAAATTATTCATCTGACCATTGTGTTTATATTAACCTCCATCTTCACTTTTATTCTACATAACTAGTAAAAGGTAAGGAGCTCTTTAAGTGGTTCTGTTTATATCAGCTTTACCATGACTTGCTCCATGGATCAGAGTGCGATCTGATAAAAATCTGTGTGTGTAGGTGTGTATTTATTACCTGTCCGCAGTTACTGCCCTTTACCCTCTGCACAATAAAAAATTATAAGGTGCCCGTGAAGGTGAAACTCAGCATCTCCATTTTGTGACGAGAGAAAATACACCATTTCAGGAGTAAAAACACAGTGAGTATCTATATCTAAAGCTATAATATATAAACACACTGAATGTACACTAGATGCAGAAGAGTTTTGTGGGTTTGTACTGAAGTTTGAACGTACACAGGTTGTTTTATGACTTATTACCGTGACTATTTCCTGTAAGTGAACTCTGTGCTGATACCAGGTTTGATTTAACACACCGATGTTGGAGTGAAGTAAACGTGTGTCCTGCTGTAATCTGGAGAAGGAGACATGACCTC
>JANDJT010000002.1:28775118-28787308 GCA_024331685.1 Stegophilus panzeri | reverse complement strand
CTGATCTACTGAAGGATCCACACTGTAAACTGGAGACACTACAGTGAGTTACTGACTTACTGTCTCTTTACTCTACTGTATTGTCATGATACTGAATAACATCGTCAGTTTTATTGTGTGTGGTTTACTGACTGCGATTAATGTTGTCTGTTATTCTGTCCTGTTCTCTTTCTTACAGCATTTAGTCGTATTTCCTCACCAGGACTGGTGTATGACAGGAGTCTCACCTCAAACCTATTTTCCAGGATAAAGCAGTTTTGGTGAAGCGTTAGAACCCGCCCCACATTTCCAGCAGTTTGGGAGCTGAATCATTTATATTCAGATGTAGAAGTACCATAACAATAACCGTGACTGATCACATCCTTTAATCCACTCAGCTACAAGTTACTTCAGGCTTTAATAAGATATTTTACAATCCAAAGTCAAATCCTTCAGCATCTACACACAACACAGAGATATCATCACATCATCACACTAATTACACAAACACACATCCATGTGTTGTAGCTATTTATAGCTTATTTTTAACCTCCTTATTTTTACCTAATATTTGTTTCACCACAGATGATTGATTCACAGTTTTGATACTGATTTAATTTTTTCTATAATATGATTTGTTCTTTGTTTTCTAATCTTTGTTCTAACCATGGTTGATTGATTTGTTGTTATAGTGATAAATTGACCTCATCTTCTGACCGGTTCCTTGGGTCCAGACCAGCAGGGTTCTTGTCCCAGACTTGAACAGTTGTTGCTGAACAATAACTAGATATCTTCTGGTGATAAAGTACAGAATGGTTCCAGCACTGGTACCTTATTTCAGCACAAAAACATACACATTATCGGATTCTACAAGAAATTGTGTCATGGGTCCAAAATGTAAGCTGCCATCACCAGGGGTGCCGTAATGGGGGGATATTAGGATGATTCTAAGGGCCCTTGTCAGACAGGGGTCCCAGCAGAACCCCATACTTTCCTGTATGATTTTGTTATTTAAATGGCCTCTTTACACAATAATCTATTAAGAAGCAGGCTATAATGAATACCCTCAGAGTGTGCCAAGTGCATGTGTGTGTCCCACACACATCAGGTAGATGGCAAGAGATGGCGCAGACAAAATTGGGATACCAAAAGAGGAAAGAAAAACATGAAAAGGAGGACAGAGCAAGACTGGGAAGACAGCTAGTCACCCAGTTTTTCAAAAAATAAGGTGATTTATGTTCGCTGTTTTGTGCTATGATTCTGAAGCCAGCCCGTATGAAGCTGTTATAATTAACATCAACTAGAAAAAGGACTTCAAAAAGTACAGAAAAGCACAGAGCGACAATAAAACTAGTCCCATGTTGTATATATTTAGCTTTCCGAAGCCTTGCAACAGCTTTCTGTAAGGAATTGATCGAAATTTAATGTAATCATATAAATCTGCTTTAATTGTCCCAAGTGAGTTTATGAGAGAAGTGTTGTAATGATGTCCAATTCGTGAGTGAATCGTTTCTTTGAGTCGGTTCATTTCAATGAATTGGAGAATCCCGTTGATAAAACCAGTCTGAATGATTCATTCACGAATCAAACCGATTTGATTCTTGAGTTCAACTCACTGATTCAATGATCCTGTCACTGTTATAGCTAATTTCCACATTTCTTTCCGGAAGCTGCTGGTGTGTGAAACTTATTATTCACTCAATTAATAATAATAATAATAATAATAATAATAATAATAATAACAACAACAATAATAATAGTAAAGTTCATTGTTCTTGGTACTTGGGGAATAAGAAATTACAAGTCGACAGCTTATAAAAAGACATCCGGACAGAGTTTCTATTGTGTCTGTGTAAGAGAGAGAGAGAGAGAGAGAGAACGAACGAACGAATGAACGAACGAGAACAATGGTGTTAATTACTTGTACTCTATATATAGTTATTTGTAAATAGTTAGAAAATGCATAATTTCAGCAAATTTAATAAACTGTTCAAATTTAGTTCTATATAGTCTCTTATTGAATATGCAATAATTGTTATGCTTATTGATAATGATTGTTTTTATATGTGACAATAAGAAAACATAATTGGAGGGTGGGGGCTTGGGGCCTGGAGTACAAATTAGCCAGGGGGCCCAGAAACCCTAGTGGCGCCCCTGGCCATCACTGAGCATGACATCACTTCCTGTACATATGACTACAACAACCACCTGAAGCTGAATAATGTAGAAGCAGCTGAAATGTTGTATCAGATTGTACTGATTCTTCATCACAGAGAGTCTCATGAAGAACAGAAGCATGAAATAAAACTCTGCCTTCCTTCCTGCTAATAATAATTATAACGATATTAGGAAATGAATAATGTTCTCCTCTGGTGATCAGTTCACAGCATGCCAGTACTTCATTATTCTGTAATCTCACACCAGCTAATTGCAGTAAACATGTATGTGAGTGTAAGTAAGACCATTTGATAAAACAAGTGAAAGAGTGTAACTACAAAGTAACAGGCATCACTGTATCTAGGTTTGACTATTTAAGATATTTAGAGTTCTTTAAAAACCATAACTGTAAACCTTTAAGTACATGTAATGTACAATATAGCACAAGATTTTGACCGAATTTGAGGAATTTATTGACTTTAACAATGGCTGGGTGGAGGAACCAAGGATATTTTTGGATGCAATCAATGGCTTCATAAGGAGTAACACCATATGTTTTTGTTCTAATCTGCATAAACCTAAGTCTGCTAAACTACAAAGCCTTGGGGAAAATTTTTAAAAAACTAAACTCCGAGGTGCAACCTGGCTTCTCATAAAAAGTAGCACTACAGAGAGATATGGTCAGAAAAGAAATTAATTATATTCTAAAACAGCATAGAAAGCGTTACTTTTTCCAAGAGAATACAACAAAGTGTCACAAAATTCAATGTGTACTTATACGAGCATAAATTCATGTTGTCTACTGATCACAGGCCTCTTGATAAGATCTTTGGACCTAAAACAGGGGTTCCTACATTAGCTGCTGCTAGACTGCAAAGATGGTCATTGATTTTATCTGTGTATCAGTACAAAATTCGGTACAAACCCTCTCAGCAACACAGCAATGCTGATGCATTGTCCTGTTTGATATAATAGATGATGATAGAAGGGCTTGAGAGCAACCCAAACTTCAGGGTGTCGATTTTGGATATGATGCACATCTCATCGCACAAGATTTCAAAACAGACTAAAATCGGATGCAATAAAGTCCGGAAAATAAAGTAGTTTATGTTAAATGAGTGGCCAAAACATGTGACTGATGAAGAACTGAAACCTTACCTGATGAGAAACACAGAACTGATGGTGGACTCTGAGTGTCTAATTTGGGGGGTTAGAGTGATTTATACCTCCAGGGCTAAGACCACAGATGCTAAAAAGTTGCATGAAAATCATCTGGGGATGGTAAAGATGAAGGCCCTAGCTTGTAGACACTTTTGGTTGCCTAATCTTGATTCGGACATAGAAGCACTTGTCACTAAGTATTCAACATGCCAGTTGGCTAGGTATCAGCCAGCTACAGCTCCTGTGCATAATTGGAGTTGGCCTAATAGGCCATTAAAAAAAAGAATCCACCCTGATTTTGCACAAAGGGGGAAGTACAATTTCCTAGTGGTCACTGATAGCTACTCACACTGGCCTGAGGTAGCACTCATGTCCAGTACCACAGCTGAGAAAACTATAGAAGTGGTAAGGGGATACTTCACTACTTGGAGTCTTCCAGATGAAATATTATCAGATAATGGACCTCAATTCATGTAAAGTGAGTTTCAGAGTAAATGTAAATAAGGAAAAGTAAATAATGTAAATAACAATAATAAGTAAATAATGGCGTAAAGCACATTAGAATTTGCTTACCACTCAGCTTTCAATGGAGCTGCAGAACGCTTGGTCCAAAATTTAAAAAGAGCTCTGGTGGAAGGAAAATGTGCTAACATAAGTGTGCTACATTGTGTTTAGAATTTCCTTTTCTGTTACAGAAGCACTCCACACTCCAATACAGGGAAATATCGTGCATAATTATTCAAGCCTGAATTAAAAAACAGGTTGTCCCTCATAGGCCAATGTGTGGAGGAAGAATGGATACTTAACCCAAACCTTAACCCAGTTGAGCATGCATTTGACGTCGTGAAGAGGAGACTGTAAGGAGGAACCCCCCCCCAACCCCCAAACAAACAACTACTGATAGAGGCTGTGTTAAAAGCCTGTAAAATTAACACAAAAGAAAAATGCAAAAGTTTAGTGATGTCAGTGAGTCACTGGCTTGATGCAATTATTTCAAGCAAGAGATATGCAACCAAATATTACGTGTTATTTACTTTAAGACTTCTATTACTTTCATTTGCTTGACTAAACATGGGTTGGTCTAACACAAAAGGTGCCATGTTCTAAGTTGTTTAACACATCTAGATGTAAATATGAGGAAATGAAATGAAAGCTGAAATTGTGACCTATTGTCTCATATTCATCTTTTGATCTCAAACCCAAATGTCTTCAATGTATAGCAAAAGCAATAGAATTGGCTTTGTTGTTCCACTACTTTTAGAGGGGACTGAATTTAAAACACATATTAAAAGTTTTTAAAGAAATATGTCTTTCAAGCATGCTGTCGCCGCTTTTCATCTCCTATAGTTGTTGTTCAGAAAAAGGTTTGCTAATATTCAATTTTGTGTTGATTATCAACAGTTAAATGCTGGGAATAGAAAGGATGCTTAAAGCAGTCTTTGGATGCTCTGGCTGGTACCAAGTTTTTTTCAACCCCTGACTTGGCTAGTGGATACAATTAAGTTCCTATGGCCGAACAGGATAAATCTAAAACTGCTTTTTGTACTCCATTTGTGCTTTTTGAATTTAATCATATACCTTTTGGATTATGTAATGCTCCAATGTTTCAGCATTTAATGGAATACATTTTTGGAAATGAGCATTTCCAGTCTCTATTACTGTATCACACCAGTCTCTTTTGATGTATGAATTTTTTCAAATTCCTTTGAGTCCCATCTGCATCTGCACTTAGAGATGGTATTGAAAACATTACAACAGCATATCTTAACACTTAGGCTGTAATAATGTATTTCTTTTTCAAGAAAAAGTTAAGTATTTTGGCCATGTCATTTCTGCATCAGGTGTGGCTACTGATCCAGAGAAAACACATTATACCTCGATATACAGTATCACATATAATCATAACATAGTGCAGGTGATAAATTATTACAACAATAACTCCAAATTCATCACAACCTGTGTAGAATTTCTTCTGTTTTCTGGCTCTAGGTTCAGTTGAAGCAGGTGTTTTGATTTGCTCAGCTACATGCCACTCATATCCGTCTTGTGTTGATTGGTTGAAGTGTTGACAGTGGGCGGGGAATGAACTCACATAGGCGCAGTCATGTGACTGCCCACTGTAAAGCCCTGAAAGCCACATGTAAAGCTCATGTGGCTTTAGATTAGTTAGTTTATTGTCCTAATGTCTGATAACAGAGAAAACGCACACAAAGCTGAAAATACAACAGAAATGGTTTACAAAAAAATGGAAATGTTTCAGAGGGATGCGTGACAAACACCCAGAGGTCAATTAGAAAAAAGTTGTCAATTAGAACTCATAAGCTGAGTAAGAGTTATCACATTAGCCAAGTTATTCATCTGACCAATGTGTTTATATCAGCCTCATTATCACTTTTATTCTAAACAACATTAATTATTCACATAAAAACTAACATCAGGATACAGAAAATGTTATTTGACTGTAAAAACCTAGTGTTTCCAGCATTTCTTTTTATTTTACATTTTTAAAATGGTTTTATATCGAGCACTGACAGTTATTTGTGCACAACTTATACCACACTTTAACACACTTTTATTCTGTATTCTCAGTATTTGCACCTGTTTTCAGGCTTTAACTTTCGTTTTTTCAGGCTTAGTGCTGTCTGATGATGATACATATTTTTGTGTGTGTGTGTGTGTGTGTTTGTTTATTACCCTACCTCACTGCCCTTTGTGCTCTGCAGAATAAACCAGATAGACAGCGTCAGTGAAGGTGAAACTCAGCAGCTCCATTTTGTGATGAGGGGAAAATAAAATTTTTCAGGAGTAAAAACATGGTGAGTATATAAAAATATAAGATATAATATTTAAACACACTAAAGAGCTTTGGCGTGACATAAACATGTGTCCTGCAGTAATCTGGAGAAGGAGACATGACCTCCAACATGAGTGTGTCTGGAAAACAGGACTTAAAGAAAGACGAGAGGTGAGTTACTTTTGCCATTCATCAGCAATAAAAACACACCGTCTCATGGGAACAGATCTGTATCTCTAAACACTCACTAGTTAACAGAGGAAATAAACTTTGGTTTAAGGTGTTTAATAGCAGTGAATATATCACTGATCTGATCTAAGAACAGTTTAGAGAAATCATTCACTGAGAGAAGAGTAAAAAGGACTGTGTAATGTGGAGGATAAGAGCAGCGTAGCTTTGAGTCAATGAACACTACAGGCTTTCAGACCCAGCTGAGTCAGTTATCTGTGATTGGGACTCCTGACATCAGTGTAATTCCTGAGGTATGAGGCGTGTCTCCTGTTTCAATAAGTGTGCAGACTGTAGCTGAATTAAAAAGATGGAATTATTGGTGTTTAATGATGAACACATTGTGTAGCAGTGCTGAGACAGCAGAGTATTAATTATTGCTGATATTTCTGTTTAATACTAGAATGATGGAGGGAAAGAGATCAGACTCACCAGAACCCAGCTGTGTCTCCATGAAGAGTGACTGGTCAATGGAAGAGCCATTTAACTTGAGAGACAGAGACAGTTCTACTGATGTGAGGTCAGTACAGTGAGGTGTTTTACAGCAGTGTTCCACCTGATCAAACTCAGTCCTCTTTATGAGTTTTATCAGGTGTTGAAGCAGTAAAACACTAAACTGTGCAGTGCTGCAGCTCTCGGACTGGCAGTGAGGAAAACTGCTTTAAGAGTTCAGTTTAACTTTCAGTCACTGAGCTGTGGTGCTACAGAAGAATTTACACCTGAGAAATTAATGGCAATATAACTATATTATTCATTCAAACATTTGTTATTAAATATGTTAGTTTCAGTGAGGAAATCCTGAAAAAAGTTCTTTGTGTTAAGAGAATAGTGTTAAATATCTGTCTCTGTATTTATTAGTGTGTTTTGTGCAGCTATGAATACATATAGTCTATATTACATCATGTGTTTTGTTTGTTCACAGACCACAAAAGAAGAAATCAAGCATCAGCAGAAATCAGTTGGACTCCATATTTACGGTGTGATTTTAAAAAAATGTTTGCAACTCGTGTGAGAGTAGGTTGCAGGTTTGTTAATTAAGATAATGACCATTTACAGATTTAACAATGAGTAGCAGCATTATGGGTAATCAGTGTCATATCACAGCAAACCAGCGACTCCATTTCCCATAATACACCTCAGCCTACAAACATGGCCACCACGGACTACAACTCCCAAACCAACACACAGACACATTGGCCTTCTCCAGAATACTAATCATACACACCTGTTGCCAAACACACACCCACACACACCACCCTTTAAAAGAGACTGTTTGTCCATACAGACTTTGTGAAGTATATGCTCAGTTGCATTTGTCTACTTCTATACCAAGCCATTTATTGTCATTGATTCTCTGGTTTTTTGTAAGATCGCCTGACCCTTGCCTGACTAGCGTTTTTGATCTTTGCTTTATGTTTTGGATTGTTAGTTACTCATTAAAGCTGCCTTACCTGAATTTGCTTCCGTCTGATCCTCCATTACATGACAGAATGCTTGCCCATATATGGATGCAGCAAGTTGTCAGTGCCCACGAGCAGCTTATGTGTGAACATCACCATCAGCTCATCAAACTTAATACCCAAGTCAACCGCCTTTCCCAGGCAGCCCTGGTTGCTACGCAGCTCACTACAGGCAGAGGGAGTTCCAGCTAACACCAACAACATTTCCGAGCCCATGCAACTGGGATGTACTCGGCTCACCAAAGAGGAAAGGGAGAGACAGCGCAGAGAGTTCCGATGCTTTTACTGTGGATAGACTGACCAAGGACTTACTGATCGAATACTCAGGCATGTTTTCTGTTCTGACAGCTTTAATTGACTTCATTGATCAAGACACTGTCAACCAGCTCTGCCAAACATCTGATCATCTTGGGCCTCCCATGGCTGGAACTAATTTCCTGATCCAACAGGCAACTCGATCACTGGTCCCTGTACTGCTACGCCCACTGTCTCAAAACCTTAATAATTTCCTTGGCTGCCACGTCTGTCGAGAGTCCTGACAACCAAGTTTCAGTCCAGAATCCACCCAAGAATCAGGACCTAAAAGAGGTGTTCAGCAAAGAGAAGGCCAGCGGGCTACCACCCCATCGTCCTTTATGACTGTGCCATTGAGCTGCTTTCTGGAACCAGTCCACCTCACAGCCAGGTTTATCCACTATCCATAGAAGAAGAACGAGCTATGGAGGAATATATTCAGGAGGCTCTCCTGCAAGGTTGTATGAGACCTTCCACATCTCCTGCATTTGCTGGCTTCTTTTTTGTGGAGAAAAAAGGTGGCGTCCTCAGACCATGTATCGATTACCGGGGCCTCAGTCAGTGTTCAGTTAAGTACTGATATCCTCTGACTTTAGTTCCTGCAGCCCTAGAACAGCTCAGATCAGCTAAACTCTTTACCAAGCTAGACCTTCGAAGTGCCTGCAACCTGTTTCAGATCAGAGAGGGGGATGAGTGGAAGACAGGCTTCAGTATCCTTCATGATTACTGTCTGCACTCAAATCTAGCACTTTTTGTTTTTGTTATTCTTACAGTTGTCATGTTTGTAATTGTTGCTTTCCTCTTTTATGGTTTTTGACATTGTTATTTATTGTTATTTACTACTTTGACATTGTCACGTGAAGACTTCATGACATTGCTACTTCTTATTCTTGATGTATGGTGACCTTGGGTGAAAGGCGTGTTAAACAAACAAAATGCATTATTACCACCTTCGAGACACTGAGTATCTGGTTATGCCATTTGGGCTCTCTAGTGCCCCCTTGATGTTCTAGTGCTTTATCAATGATGTATTAAGGGACATGTTGGGAAAACACATCATCACATATATTGACAACATCCTGATCAATGCACATCAACATCTCCTCCCTGGGATACATTATAAGCTCAAAGGGAGTTACAAATGGACCAAACTAAAGTAACTGCTGTGGTGGACTGGCCCACACCTCTAACAGTCAAGGATCTGCAGTGATTTCTGGGCTTTGCCAAGTTCTATCAATGTTTCATCCAAAGATTTAGCTCCATAGCACACCCCTTCACATCCCTGCTTCCCAAATGCCTGGTCTGGAACCCAGCAGCCAAACCGGCCCTCCCACAACTCAAAACTGTGTTTACCATGACTCCCATCCTCAACCCTGACCCCTCCAAGCGTTTCATTGTTGAGGTAGATGCCTCTGAAACAGGAGTAGGAGCTATTTTATCAAAAAGGTTCAGGGACAGCCCCAAGCTCCACCCTGTTGCTTTCTTCTCAAAGAAATTGTGCCCACTGAGCAAAACAATGATGTGGGCAACAGGGAGCTTTTGGCAGTCAATCTAGCTCTAGAGGAATGGTGACATTGGCTTGAGGGTGCCACCCATCCATTCATCATTTTCATGGATCACAAGACCCTTGAATATCTACGCACAGCCAAGCATCTGAATCCACGACAAGCCCGCTGGTCCCTATTCTTCTCATGTTTAAAATTCACCCTGTCTTATTGGCCCGGTTTCAAGAACACCAAAGCAGATGCTCTCTCCTGCATTCACACTACAGAACCCCAGGGGAGCAAGGAAGAATTCATTCTTCCCCCTTCATGTGTAGTGAGCTCCACAGGGTGGGAGTTGGATCAAGCCTTGGCATGCACACCTAGACAACAAATTCCTCCTTCATATTCCCCGAATAACTGTTCATCCCTGAGCGATTCAGAGCAGAACTCACTTACTTGGCCCACACCACTGTAGCCACGGGTCACCCAGGCACCCAGTGCACATATCATCTGCTATGGGAAAAGCAGTGGCCACACATGTTTGGAGATGTACATTGTGCATTGTCTTCATGCTCAACATGTGCCCAGGCGAAGGTACCACAAACTTTACCAGCTGGCAAATTCCTCCCTCTACCCATACCCAAATGGCCCAGGTTACACATCACATAGATTTCCTCACAGACTTACAAGAATCTCAAGGAAACACTGCCATACTAGTGGTCACTGACTGATTCTCCAAATCTCTGCATTTGGTTCCACTTCCCAACATTTCATCAACTTTCACTATGGCCAAACTTCTCTTTAATCATGTGTTCAGATGCTTTGGAATTCCAGTAGAGATTGTCAGTGACAGGGGTCCACAGTTCACTTCCCAGGTATGGTCTAGCTTTATGGAGAAGCTGGGGGTGACAGTCAATCTCACCTCAGGCTACCACCTGCAGGCCAACAGCCAAGTGCAATGAGCCAACCAGGAAGTCTGCCATTTTCTCCGCACCTCCTGCGCAGCTAACCCTGAGCATTGGTCTCAATTTATACCTTGCGTCGAGTACGCCCAGAACTCCTTGCACCATTCTGTCACTCATCTCACCCCCTATCAGTGGGTGCTAGGCTATCGGACTACCTTGTTCCCATGGAATGCTAACCCCACCGACTCACTGACCATGGACCAGTGGTTTTGGCGAAGTGAAGAAGTTTGGGAGAGTGCCCTACAAGAAGAATGCCAATAGGTGGTACAGTGAACATCCCCACTACCAACCAGGTGACAGTCTGGCTTGTTACCAGAGACCTAAGACGAACTCTCTCATACAAAAAACTCCCGTTCAAGATCCTAAAACAGATAAATGAAGTTACCTACAAGCTGGACTTACCTCATCATAGTCGCATAGCTTCCATGTCTCTCACCTCAAACCAGTTGTCCCTGGTCCAATAGCCACATGAGTGGTCCTCCTGCTCCGTTGGATATTGAAGGTCAACCAGCCTATTTAGTCAAGACCATTCTAAACTCCCGTCACAGAAAAGGCAAGTTGGAATATCTCGCCGAATGGGAGGGATACGGTCTGGAGGAACAATGCTGGGTCCTGGCACATGACATTCTTGACCCTATTCTATGCAGAGCTTTTCATAACAACCATCCTGAATGTCCAGACCCATGACCTAAGTGTAGGCGCATGAAGAACTGTGCTCCCGGAGTCAGCCCTTCGGGGAGTGGGGGTGGGGGGGGCTCTGTCATATCACAGCAAACAGGGACTCCATTTCCCATAATACACCTCAGCCTACAACTCCCAAACCAACACATAGAAACGTTCACCTTCTCCAGAATACTAATCACACACAAACACACCTGTTGCCAATCACACACCCACACACACATCACCCTTTAAAAGAGAATGTTCATTTGCTTCCGTCTGATCCTCCATTACATGACAATCAGACAGAATTTTGGTTGTAACTGTCGAAATAGAAATACAATTTTTCACTGTGTAACATTATAATATTTAGATGTGTTCCTGTGTGTTTCAAACCAGGCGCTGGAACACAAAGTCATCACTCTGATAAAGAATGAGCTGAAGAGGTTTAGGAAGCTCCTGAGTTCAGATTACCCAGCATGCACTGAGAGGGAGGTGGAGGATGAGGAGGATCTACACAGTGTCAGAGAGGGAGCACTGAAGATCACACTGCACGTCCTGAAGAACATGAACCACACAGATCTCGCTAACACACTGCACAATAGTAAGAGCTCTGAGTCAGTGCTTTATTCCATCAGATTCACTTTAGAGAGAGGAAATAGTTTTAGATATAAACACTTCTAGTCTAAGTTTGATTTTAGTATCATCTGGTGCTTTTCTGTTCTGTTCATGGTCCAGCTGGTGGTTAATCTGTACAATGGTCCTGTTCCTTCAATAATATTTAGTACATGAATGAAGAATGAACTGCAGCAGTTGAAAGAATTTTACATTTTTAATTGTGTTCAGTGATTTTGCATTAAAACATGTTATAACTTTGTCTATTAGAATCTGTGGTCTCTGTGTATCAGCTGACATTGAAATCCAGCCTAAGAGAGAAGTTTAAAAGAATTAATGAAGGAATCTCACAGCATGGAAGCTCAGCACTTCTGAATGAGATCTACACAGAGC
>JANDJT010000002.1:28633611-28654561 GCA_024331685.1 Stegophilus panzeri | reverse complement strand
ATTAGAGAGGGAGGGCAAGAAGAATCTTATATTTGAAAGGATAAATTGATGTAACCTTAGTGTGAAAATCACTGAGTACGCATTCTTTACTCACTCCCCCTACCAACACATTGACCTAGTATACACTGTATGTTTCTTCCTAGCTTATCTGTATGTTTCTCCCTAGCTTTTTTGTATCTGTTTCTCTCTAGCTTGCATCTGTATTAATACTCTGCTGTCCTTTTATTAAACTGAAGAGCTTGCATACAAATCTTGTGTCTGTGCGTTGTTCCCAGATGCATCTGTGTTCAGGTAGCCACGGAGAGGAATAACTGCAATCTCATATTTCTAACAATATTGTTAATGCAATGTTTAGATAACCTAGGGATATGCTACTTTCGTAAATGGATTACAGAGGGGAAATAAGATAAGAATGTAGCCAGCTAGCCTAGATATGTAGCATTTCTGTAATTTAATGCATGTGGTGAAATATTCATTTGTCGCCCATAAAATCTATGAAGTAGCCTAATGTATAAATATTGTTCCAAAAGTTATTATGAATTTTTGAAATAGTAGACCTACACTACTTCAGCCTACTGTAGTTTGTGCAATTGTATTGTAATCTGAATATCTCCATGAAGCAATGCAAGACATGTTTAGTATGAACATGATATTGTCCTTTCTAAAAGCATATTCTCCCACTTTTACAGATAATTAAATAAGGAGCACCAGCATGTATGCCTCATCTTCATTCTGAGGTCGCTATACATATTTGCCTGTTTTGTCTGAAGAAATAATAGACGGAGTACAGTTTCCAGGTGCAATGCCAACAATTCTGAAAATGTAATGTCAACATATAACAAACTAATTAGACAATAAGAGGAGCTTCTCTGTTTTCTTTCTAAAATCCTTGAACACACTGTCTACAATCAACTGTCTCTCTATCTCTCACAGAACAACCTCCAAGATCTTAACCAAGATCTGGCTTCAAAGTGGCATACTCCACAGAGACTACCTGTTTTGCCATCAATGAGAAGCTACTTCCTGCAAGATCAAGCCAAACTGACATGAGTCCTCATCCTCCTTGACCTTTCAGCAGCATTTGACACAGTTAAACACAAGACTCTCTTGTCCACTCTTATGAGCCTTGGAATTCATGGTGCAACCTTGCAATGGTTTGCTTCCTACCTGGAAGGTCGCTCATATCAGGTGACGTGGAGGGGATCCACATCTGCTCCCCGCAGACTCTACACTGGTGTCCCACTAGGCTCAGTACTTGGTACTCTTCTGTTCTCCCTATATACGCAATCTCTTGGTGAGGTCATATCCTCACATGGGTTTTCATACCACTGCTATGTGGATGACATTCAACTCATCCTCTCCTTCCCTCTCTCAGACCCTCTTGTTTCTGCTCAAATCTCTGCATGTCTGGCAGACATATCATAGATGGCAGCTCATCAGATGAAACTTAATCCCAGGAAAACTGAACTGCTGTTCATCCCATGTGATTCATCCCCATGTCAGGATCTTGCAATCTCCCTGGACAACTCTCTGATCTCACCTTCGGTTATTGCACACAACCTTGGGGTAACTGTGGACAATCAACTGGCCTTTACCTCCCACATTGCTAATTTGAAACACTCATGTCGATTTATCCTGTACAACATCCATTACATCTTTTTTTCCATTTCTATCCACATAGGCCACTCAGGTGCTTGTTCAGTTCTTTGTTATTTCAAGACTGGACTACTGCAACTTGCTCCTGGCAGGTTTGCCAGTGTCATTTGACCTCTGCAACTGATCCAGAATGCAGCTGCAATGCTGGTTTTCAACCTTTCAAATTTCACAGACACTACCCTTTTGCTACACTCCCTCCCCTGGCTTGCTGTAGCCACCTGCATCAGATTTATAACAATGATGCTTGCCTACAAAGCCAAAAAACAGACCAGCGACCACTTACCTCAAAGCACTTATCACACCCCGCACTCCACCACACTCACTCTGATCCTCTAGCAATGCTCGACTGGTCCGACCATCTCTCAGGGTACAAGGAAGGCATGCATCAAGACTATTCTATGTTCTGGCACTTAGGTGGTAGAATGAACTTCCCCTAGATGTCTGAACAGCTGAGTCACTGGCAGTCTTCAAACAATGTCTAAAGATCTACGTCTTCCTAAAATACTTAAATTAGCACTTTTACACTCTGTGTGCATTCCCTACTATATTACCTCCCCAACAGAGTTTTTAGACTGATGGTATTATAGTCTCTGACCTAGTGAACCAGTATCAGGATGTATTTATTGCTAGAGACTTCAAAGCACTTCTGTAAGTTGCTCTGGATAAGGGCGTCTGCCAAATGCCATAAATGTACGGTTCCCTCCACTAATATTGGCACCCTTGTTAAATATGAGCAAAGAAGGCTATGAAAATTTGTCTTTATTGTTTAACCTTTTGATCTTTTGTTAAGAAAATTCACAAAAATACTCTGCTCTCATGGATATCAAACAATTGCAAACAAAACACAGGTTTACATAAAAAAAAAATCTTTGTTAAATATAGGTGTGCAACAATTATTGACACCCTTTTAGTCAATGCTTTGTGCTACCTCCCCACGGCAAGATAACAGCTTTGAGTCTTCTCCTATAATGCCTGATGAGGTTGGAGAATACATGGCAAGGGATCCGAGACCATTACTCCATACAGAATCTCTCCAGATCCTAAAAAATTCAAAGGTCCATGCTGGTGGACTCTCCTCATCAGTTCAGCCCACAGGTTTTCTATGGGTTTCAAGTTAGGGGATGGCCATGGCAGCACCTTGATTTTGTGGTCCATTTTTGTGTTGATTTTGATATATGTTTTGAATCATTGTCCTGCTGGAAGATCCAACCACGGCCCATTTTAAGCTTTCTGGCAGAGGCAGTCAGGTATTAATTTAATACACATTGATGTTTGATAGAGTCCATGATGCTATGTATCCTAACAAAATGTTTAGATCCTCTGGCAGAAAAACAGCCCCAAAACATTAAAGAGCCACCAACATATTTAACTGTGGGCATGAGGTACTTTTCCATATGGCTACCTCTCTGTGTGCACCAAAACCACCTCTGGTATTTATTGCCAAAAAGCTCTATTTTGGTTTCATCTGACCCTAGAACCTGTTGGATAAATGGATAGATTTATGATAAAAATAAAACACAAGGGCACCAAATGTGGAGAATGAGAGTTTATTAAGAATGAGGGAAACCAGAAACACCAGACATCCTCGACAGAAAAGGGAAGCACACACACACACACACACACACACACACACACACACACACACTCTAAGACATGGAACACATAGAATAAACTACAGTGAATAACAAAACAAATGGCTAACATTCATTTACAGTTTAAGAATCATACTAAACATATACTATTGACAAATAAAGAAATATATACACTTACCCATGATAAAGAAGAAAATTACAAAAACAGCTAAGGTCCTCACTCAATGATGATCAGATCAAAATGCCATAATAAGCATAAGGAGTTTAAAAAAAAGAGCAACTAGAAAAAGGGCGACCTTAAAAGTAGGGGAAAAAATATGCCTTAAACTCGAACATAATGGTTTTCGAAAATTCAGAAAATCAACCATAATGGTTTTCAGAAATACCAGAAAATCAAAAACAATGGTTGTTGAAAATTCCAGAAAATCAACCATAATAGTTTTCAGAAATACCAGAAAATAAAAAAATAATGGTTCTCAGAAGTACCAGAAAATAAAATAATGGTTTTCAAAAAAACCCTAAAATTCAGACTTACTGAGAAAACCTTCCCCGGGTTTATCAAAGCCATCATTGGTGATATTCCTAAAGTAGCTTTCTTTGCTGCCTTGTCTGCTGCCATGTTACCCCTAATAACAAAAGTACCACCAGTCTTGTGAGCCTGACATTTCACAATCGCTAGTTCAGCTGGCAAGGTCATAGCATACATCAAGTCTGATATAGCTGCTCCATGAGTAATTGTGGACCCATCTGCCCTCTGAAATCCTCTCTGTGCCCATATAAGCCCAAATACATGACATACTCCATATGCATATGCTGAATCAATATAAATTGTACAGTTTTTACCACTTCCTAGTTCATACGCAGCAGTCAGAGCCCTGATTTTTGCCAGTTGTGCTGAGCAGGGTTGGGGTAAAGAGACCTCCATTACTGTTTTAAACGAAAGAGGATCCACCCTAGCCTCTACGACAGCAAATCCAGCTTTATGCCCTGTATCAGCTCGAAAACACGACCCCTCTACTAAGAACACATGTTGTGCATTTGACAATGGCTGATTCTCTAAGTCGGCACGCGCTTTAAGGAACTTTTCTGATTTGGACACGCATTCATGGGGCAATCCGTCTTGTGGAATAACCATTTTGTCAGCGGGGTTGACTGTATTACACCTTTCTGTGATTAACTCCGGGGCTGACAGAATGACATCGTACCCTGTGCATTGCGAATTGGTAATGACGAAAGACTGACTGGTCAATAATGCATGCAATGCATGTGTTGTGTACAGCGCGACTGGATGCCCCATTGTAATTGAGGATGCCTTTTGGTATGCAAATGCGGCAGCCGCCAAGGCACGATAACACGGTGGCATTCCCTTCTCAACGTTATTCCCAATACGGTACTATAGTACGCTATAGGTTGTTTACCTACACCTTGTTGCTGTTGTGTCAATACAGCAGATGCAAAGCAACGTTTTTCTGAAATATACAAGTGAAACGGTTTACCATAATCAGGGTTTGCTAATGCAGGTGCTGATGTCAATGTAGCTTTGAGTGATTCAAATGCAGCTAATGCCTCAGGGATCCAGGTAAGCGGAGCATTTGGCTGCATTTGGTCTGTACTTTTGATTAAATCACCGAGAGGTTGAACTATTAGCACAAAGTCACAGACCCATGATCGGCTAAAACCTGCCATTCCTAAGAATGCTAACATTTGTCGTACGGTTTGCGGTTGGGCTGCTTTCCTAATGGCTTCCATGTGTTTAGGCCAAATTTTGGGGCTTGCCCCTTCTAGGACACGTCCCAGGTACTCTACTATAGGTTTACAAAACTGAAATGTTTCTCTACGTTTTTGGCTAGCATAGTTAACACCTTTACTGAGTCTTCCTGACACTGTTCTTTGCTCAGGCTACAGAGCAGAAGGTCGTCCATGTACTGCAACAGGGTAATACGACAATTCAGAGTATCAAGAACCTGGTTAAATATAGAGGGGCTTTCGCAATATCCCTGAGGAAGTCTCGTGTATGTGTATTGTTGTCCAGCATTAGTGAACGCAAATAAATGCTGTGAATCTGGGTGGAGAGGTACACTAAAAAAATGCAGAGCACAGATCAATTAACGCATACCACTTTGTTCCCTCAGGTATGTTTTATAACAACATATGCGGGTCTGGAACAATTGCCGTTTCAAGTACCACTATTTGATTTATAGCTCTCAAATCATGTACCAACCTCCATTTATCTGAATCGGGCTTCTTGACAGGAAAGATTGGAGTGTTGCAAGGGCTACTGGTGGGAATCAATACACCTGCTTCAATTAGCCCTTGTATGGTAGGTCTTTTACCTTCCCTGGCTTGTGATAACAAAGGGTATTGTCTTTGATACGGCAGGCGAATGTTCTCTTTGACTTTTATCTTTGCTAGCCCTGCTGATTCAACTAACCCTACATCCGTTGAGTGCTTTGTCCACATCTTATCTGGCACTTTTCTTAGCAGTTCTTCCTCATCTGGATCTTTTCGTTCCTCTACCATTACCATCTGCTTTTCCCCTGCAGCTACCTTATGAATCACTACGCATGTTGCTACCATTGGGTCTACTGCTGTTACAGAGATTCGTATGAACTGCCCATCAGGTGACTTGTGTAAGTATGGGTTCTCAGTTGATTTCCATTCTCTCACTTCCCTAGCCTGCTTAACCATTGGTCCTAAATCTTTAGGTTCAAACTCACTTGCCATAAGAGACCATAAGAGAGGCATGTGGGACTGCATCCTCCACCTGGTACCAATTTTTCAGTCTTTCTGGCAGTTGTACCATAGCCGCTATCCCTAGGGGACCACTTATTACATCCAAAGTCTTTACTGCCACTTTACATCCTTCTTCGAGTTCTTCCCACAACTGGACAAACTCCTCATCCTGTCCTCCCTTGTCATACTTAATTGTACAGTGTAACAGAGTTTGTGTTTCAGGCGCATATACTTCAACCAGAGTTTCCATTCTTCAAACCTTTCCCATAATTCCAATTTTTCCATATCCTCCACTTCCAATCTGTACACTTTGTCAGTAACTGGGGGAGTTGTGTCTTGTTCTTGGAGTAGCAAGTACTGTGTAGCTATGGGCGTCGGAAAGGTAACCCACAGACCAGTCGGGTCACATTGTATCTTTGCCCCTAGTTTACACAGGGCATCTCGGCCTAGTAAGTTCACTGGTGCCCCTGGAGAATATAGCAGAGGTGTCTGTATAATAACACCATCAAGTGTAAGTTCCTGAGGCTCTGTAAAGCGTAAAGTCTGTATTTTTCATGAAAAGCCCATAGTTTGAATCGCTTTACGGGTGAGGGGGATCTGTGAGCCTTATTTCCCGATGCTTGAATAAGTAGCTACTGTATCAATCATGAAGGGTACCTTTAATCCCTTCCCGACTGACACCGGGACTGTTGGTTCTTGTTCCGGGTGCAGTGTGGTGATGTACTGCATCAGCTCCCCCTCTGACTTCTCTGGGCCTCTTCAACTCTGGTGTGGGTTTGGCCCTCATTAGGGCCAAACATCGACCCTCTAGGAGGCACTGGGGGCTGCCATTATTGTTCCATCCTTTGGTTTCCTCGTCCCTGTCCCATGGCCTGTGGCCCTAGAGTCTGACCTCTCATCTCAGCCCTATCCACATGATCTCCCCATGTGTACCTGGCCATTGTCTGTGGACAATTTCTCCTGAGGTGACTTAGGTCTCCACATGTCCAACATCCTTCAGCAGACATGCTCTGTCTGGTGGGTCCTTGCATTGATCCTCCACGTAAGAACCCTCTGCCTCGGCCCCTGTTCTGAGGCATCTGTGCTTGAAATCTGTAATTCTGGGGAGCTTGGGGCCTTCCTGTATACATGTATTCAACAGGTGCCAGCTGTATTGCAGGTATCTGTACAGGAGTGTATGTCACTTGTGCTTGTGTCGATGTTGCTACTGGGACCGGGGCCACAATTGGCTGTTCCTGAGGTGCAGTGGCCTGTGATGTCACCATCAGCGCAGCTTGTTTGGCACTCTCTTTCATCTTTTCCTTCTCTTCTTGCTTTGCTCTTACTATCTCTCCCAGCTGTGCCTTGTACAGTTGGATCATCAATGCCTCGGCTGCTTATTTAGTTTCCTTTTTCTTTTTCCTGTAATGATCTACATGATGTGTTACGTGTGCTATGAATGAGTTCCATTCCATTGTATTCAGTCCCACTACACCTTCTAATTTTTCTTGCACTTCCTCAGGTAGGGCCTTCTTTAGCATCATCCTGAAGAGTTCTGCACTAGCAGAGGACTCATCCCATTTGCCTCCTGTCTCGTCTCTCCATTTGTCCTGAAACTCTTGCGAATTTCATTATATTTTCTTCCTCTTTCAGTTTGATAGTTTCTAGCTGCCCTAGATCTAACTTTGTGGGGTACATTTTTCGTATTGTTCCCCACACAATATTCCGCCTCAGGCCAAACGGCATTGGATCACACCTGGGGTCATCCATCTCTTTCTTCAAGTCGGCCATCTCCATTATTTCTTCGGTTCGACCTTTGCCCACAGTCTGACACAATATGGCTTTTATGTCTCCAATGGCCAACAGTTGTCCTGTTGTTTTTTCCTCAAACTTGGTTATCCACCTTTGATCTCCATCGCACAGATTTGGAAGTTTTTGTACAAATCCTGGTAAGTCCATAAAGGTCCATGGTACATATTGCACTGTCTTGCCCTTCATCATAAATGGGTAAAAGGTGGCAGGGTTCCCGTTTTTTATTCTTTTTCTCTTTCTGCATGGTTTTTGTAGCAGATCTCTTCCTAGTGCCCTCATTTGTAAATCAATTTGGAGCTTGGAGTGAATTTTGGTCACGTAATGCCATCTTCTCATATTGGCCAGAGCCACCTCTCTCACTGTGTTGGGCATTTACATTAGTAAAGTCCATCTCAGCTTTCCCTTCTTCCTCCACTTCATCTTCCTCCTCCACTGAGGTCTCTGTCTCTTCTTGTTCGTGCAACCTTCATTTAGTTAGCTCCAGTACTTCCTTCTTCTATGGAGTGGTTCATCTGTTGTTTGATTTCCTCTATTAATCTCATACTTTCTAATTGTTCATGACCTGCATTGCGGATTTCCTCAGCGGCCTCGCATGCCCTCATGGCCAATTCTCTCACTTGTGGAATTCTCTTCCTTTTTCCTGTACCAAACCCTCCAGATTCCCTAGTCTCTTCTTCAACCATTTCCCTTCCTCGTTTCTCAGTGCAGTTATTGTCACGACTCCTTCCATGTGAACGATCTGGCCTTTGTTGGATTGTGAGTCCAATTGTTCTGTTTGCGTGTCTGTATCATTAGTTCTTACAAATACGATCTGCCTTTGTGGTCCTTGTTGTCCGTTTGCCGCATCTTTCAACCCTTCGCTTACTTCGGGAGGGGGATCTATAGTCGCTTCTCCTTTGTGTGTCTTTTTCCTTTTTCTGTTTTCTTCCTGTCTTTGTAGCTCCCCATCCTCTTCTTGGAGTACGCACTCCGGGAGAGCCATCCTGCTGGTTGTTTCCCATTTGGGGGTGCTAGTATGTTGGAACCGATGTGCCTCTTCCCAGTATGCTTGCACCTCTTTGTCCTCTGCGCTTGTGTTCATACGGGTACAGACAGCGTGTGTTTGTGTCTCTGTGAGACGTAGACATTGTCTCCCCTAGCTTCCTCTTTGTCCAGTGGCCTGCACATCCCGTCAAATGTTCCATGCAATTTCATCCTAGCAGGTTCCCATCCTTTGATGTTTGGTTTGTCGCCTTGTGTCAGTGATGTTATATAGCCACCTTGCATGGAGGTGGTTGGGGGGTGTACTGCATGTTGCATGGCGGTGGGATGCTAGGTCCCTGCTGCATCCCGTATGGTGGTGCCATCCCGTTCTCCCTATCCTTTTCTGACTTTTCACTCTTCTCCTCACTTTCCTTCAGTTTCTCTTTGTGTTCCTTAACTTACATCTCTTTAGCATCCTCCTGTTGTTTCTTTTTTATTATCTCTATTCAAGACCCCATACTCTGTGAATCACATCTACTCCCTAGGATTACTCCTAGGTTACTTATGATGTAGCTTATCACCAAAATATATCAATTGTGTATTTTCCTGAGGCTGTACCTCGTGACAGTCTATTGTCTGCCAATAGACTGATTGCTAACCAATCAACTCCTAGCAATAGCAATAATAATTACAATACGGAGTTGTCTGGACTGACTATACTGTGAATTTCCACTAAGTCTTCTTCAGTGCTCGTATGACTGGTGTTTGTGATTATAAATATTTACTCCCCTTACCTTTTCCCCTTTTTGTTTGTTTTATATGATTCTCGCGCTCTTTATCTGTTTTTCTATTTCCAGTGGGTAGAGGTATGGTAGGTCTCTCCTCCATTCTGCTTCTTAGCTCCGCCTTGTTTCCTAGGGGCTCAACAATATTCGCTAATTATCCACATAACCTTCCAAAAGAATGACCACACCTTTTTACGCATTACTTTCCAGTTACTCCTCATGTTCTTACTACTATCTAATATATTTTCATATCTTCACCATTTGCCCAATAGCCCAATATTATATCCACTCTGTTAGGTATCTATTCATATATTTACTCATGTATTAATCTCCTATGTACACACATCACACTCATACACACACCGGGTCTGCTTTCGCAAAAAAGGTTGGCTCTTATTGCTCTTACCCCTTTTTCAGCAGATACCCAGACCTGGGCCCAGGATATTGTCCTTCACCAAGCAGCCCAGCAGTACCTTGGCAGCGGTATTCAAGGGAGGGAGGCCTCACGCTTCCTGTTTCCAAGCAGCCCTGTTGAGGGGGTTCCAAACCCTTGTCTCAACAGTGGTATTACAGGAATTTCTTATTCACTTATTCATTACAACTGAAGCTTTTCATAACTCATACACATATACCACAGAAGCACACATTAAAAACATTCACATAATCATCTGGTTCTTTTTTACCAGAGGCCCAAACTTAATTTATTTTACTTCTTCAATCCACTGATCTCCCAGAGGTTTCAGTTATTTTATCCAATTATTTATCTTATAGGTACCTTTAAGCTCGTGTACAGGGGACCGGCTCCTCTCTTCCCTCCCCAGGGCCTCTCCCTCCCAGACAGCAGGTTCACTACAGCAGAATTTTGAATAAAACAGGTGTCTTCTTACTTTTTCCCTATACGGCCTGTATCTGTCCCACAGGACGGGATCAATTCGCCAGCCGTAACCTGTCCCATCTGGGTCGCCAAAATGCTAAAACGACTAGGTTGCTGAATTTCCTCTAGTTAGTCAAACAATAATCCTCAATTTACTGATCAAAATGAAACCACGAACAAGATAGATGAGAGAAGCAAAAATCCAGTTTATTGTTCAAAAAACAACATGAGATCCACTCAGTGAGACGTCCCACAGTGATCTGAACCTAAGCACAGACTTAATGCCCTATTTATACAGTATTATCTTTAGGTTTCGCCCAATTATCTCATTCCTTTGAAATCCCAATATGGTTTATTAATATATTTTCTGATTTCCCTTAAATCCAACTTTCCCAATTTTGAAATACCATTAGAACCAACTTTTCTCGCTCTGAAATCCCCTTAAAACCCATTTTCAGCCATTGGATATTGTCATGTAATCAGAGAAAGAATGCTGAACTACAGTTCCCAGCAGCCACTGCATCATAGTCACATGACCACCTGCACCTGAATCACATTTCTCTTAACAAGCACTCATATATATAGCCACAGTTTGGACTGCATTCCTTGTCTTACGTTTGTCTTTCTTTGCCTTTGTCCCTGTCGCCGTGTTTTGTTCTCTGGTTTATGTTTAGTCTTTGCCTCAGTGTTTTGCCTCTTAGGCATAGTGTCTTTTTGTAGTTTGTTTTGGTTCTTTATTAAACATGTAAATTCTGCACTTGCATCCGTCTCAACCTCTATGTCATGACAGAACGTAAGACCATGAACCTGGATGCAGGTTCATGGGTTTTTCAGGGTCCAAGAGGCCCTGTACGAGAAGGAGAAACCAAAGTGGGAGAAACAGGGAAAATTCTCCCTTATAGAAGCCAATAGGGAATGGCTCGACATGATGTATTCTGTCATAGGGAATGCAAAAGGGGAGCCTTTCAGCAAGGCTGGAACCATCTCCCACCCTCCCTCTCCCACTGTGGATCTCGTCCAGCAAGCCAAGTCGATGGAGAACATCATTCAGCCTCCTTGCTCGTCTGAGGATGCCGCTTAGTCACCCTGTTCAGCTGAAGACGTTGCTCCACGTCCTGGCACGGCCAAGTGTTCCGCTCCGCCTTCCTGCGCGGCTGAGGACGTCGCTCCGCCTTCCTGCGCGGCTGAGGACGTCGCTCCGCCTTCCTGCGCGGCTGAGGACGTCGCTCCGCCTTCCTGCGCGGCTGAGGACGTCGCTTCTTTTCTTTGCTTCACGCCGTATGTCGCTCCCCCTTCCTGCTCCTCGGAGGGCATTGTTCCCCCCTCGTGCTTTGTGGAGAGCATCGTTCCACCCTCTGTCCTCGCGGAGAACCTCACTCCCCTCTCTGATCTCGCGGAAATCTTTGATCTTCTCTCTGGCCTTGCAGAGAACTTCGCTCCCCCTGCGGACCTGGCAGAGAGCGGCACTCCCCCCTCTAGCATCATGGGGAATGTCGCTTCCCCCTCAGGCTCTGCCTTGAGCTTTGTTCCTCCCGCTGCCTGTGTAGTAGCCATCGCTCCGCATTCAAGCCAGGCCTGGGATATCATTTCATCTCTCTACAGTGCAGAAGAGACCACTCCACACCTGAACCTCAGAGAGTACGGCCAGTTCCTACCTGAAGCCAATGTCACAACCAACCCAGTTCTGCTCACGCCCGGGTCTGCTGATACGGCCGACCAAGTTCTGCCTTCCTGTCCAGCTGAGGACGTTGCTCTGCGCTCCTGTCCAGCTGAGGACGTTGCTCTGCGCTCCTGTCCAGCTGAGGACGTTGCTCTGCGCTCCTATCCAGCTGAGGACATTGCTCTATGCTCCTGTCCAGATGAGGACGTTACTCCGCTTTCCTGCCCAGATGAGGACGTTACTCCACTTTCCTGCCCAGATGAGGACGTTACTCTGCTTTCCTGCCCAGATGAGGACATCACTCTGCTTTCCTGCCCAGATGAGGACATTGCTCTGCTGTCCTGTCCAGCTGAGCACGTCACTATGCCTTCTCGCCCTACTGAAGCTGATGACCCAGCTTCCCATGG
Source organism: Stegophilus panzeri (assembly GCA_024331685.1). Classification (NCBI taxonomy): domain Eukaryota; kingdom Metazoa; phylum Chordata; class Actinopteri; order Siluriformes; family Trichomycteridae; genus Stegophilus; species Stegophilus panzeri. The sequence goes on along the minus strand of JANDJT010000002.1, from coordinate 28,642,100 downwards.
GGAGGTGCTGTCTAGCGACCCCGGCAAGCCTGCCCCAACCTCATGCCTGCCCCTCAGCTCCTTGAGGAGCCTGCTCTCTGGTGAACAATGCCAGCCTCAGGACCTGAAAGGTTGTGAGGACATTTTGCCCAGAGGGCCAGGACCGCCAGAAGGAGGGAGTGTATTTTGATGCTCCGGGAAAAGCACCCTTGGGGGGGCACGTTCTGTCATGTAATCAGAGAAGGAACTCTGAAGTATAGTTCCCAGCAGCCACTGCATCATAGTCACATGAACACCTGCACCTGGATCACGTTTCTGTTAACAAGCACTTGTGTATATAGCCACAGTTTGCACTGCACTCTTACGTTTGTCTTTCTTTGCCTTTGTCCCTGTCACTGTGTTTTGTTCTTTGGTTTATGTTTAGTCTTTGCCTCAATGTTTTTGTAGGTTGTTTTGGTTCTTTATTAAACGTATAAATTTTGCACTTGCATCCATCTCAACCTCCATATCATGACAGATATCCCCTTATCTTCATGTTTTCCTTTCGGGGATTTAAAATTTTTTCCAAGGCCCTTACTGCCATTCCCACTTCCGGTAACCGAGCTGTGCGCATGTCATTGCCCCATTGTCCTAAACAATTTGGATATTTTCATCACTTCTTCATTATGGGTGAGATATAATTTTATTATTGCTTAATGTTACACATATTCCTTCTCTAATTCTAAGTTTGTTTATGTTTTTGGTGCTTCTTAGACATTCTGTGTGTGTGTGTGTGTGTGTGTTTCTCTTAAACATATTGTGGGTGTGTGGTTTTTCTCAAAACATTGTATGAGTGTGTGTTTTCAACTTTATGCTTTTTCCACTGATACCTGTTTCCTACATCCTTTGCATGTGTTTGTGAATATATTTTAAGTGTTACCACTACTGTTTTATCTAATTTTTGTCCTTTCTCTCTGATCTCTGTCCAGCTGATCAGTGCCCACCTGCAGCTGGACTTTCTCTCGGCTGCTCAATCTCACAGGCCTGGATGAATACAGTGGCAAGAAAAAGTATGTGAATCTTTTGGAATTTCATGGTTTTCTGAATAAATTTGTCATAGATGAAGATCAGATCACATTTTAAGTCAAGGGTATTGACAAATATAATGTGTCTAAAATAATAACACAAAATAAATTCTGATCCCTCATGTCTTTATTGAGAACAACCAAAAAAAACCTCATAGTGCTTGTGCAAAAGTCTGTGAACCCTTAAGTTAATGACCTCAAAAAATTGGAGTCAGGTTTTAGCACACCTGGAGTCTGCGGTAGCAGCAAGGAAGAAGAAAGAGGAGCAGGTGAAAGAACAAGCAGAAAAGGCAAAGGAAGTGAATATAACCACAAAGTTAAAGTAGGGCAACTCACAGTATTTTCCATAAGCAAAACCTAGAACACGCACCCCGACAGCAGGAATATACATGATACGGGCATCAGGGGAAGAGGAACGGATACCTACTGAAGTGGAAGTTAAGGGAACATTCAAAGGCTTCCGAAGACCTGTGGAAGGAAGACATCACACAACATTGAGAGAAGGAGCAGAAGAGGAGTGTGGGGCAAGAAGAGAACGAGGACAAACAGTTCACCTGGAGGGTGATGTAATAATTACCCCGTACACGTCTGAGGAAGAAGAAGTGTTGAAAGGAAGAGTACAACAACTGGAAGACTTGGCAGAGGGTACAGAGGGAGAAATGAGAAAACTGGAGGAGCTTGCGACTAAGACTTGGGAAGCAGCACAAGCCATACAGCAAGTATACTCACTGCAGCTGGAGAGAATGAAGAAACTAAATGACATAGAGGAGGAATTAAACCGAACCATGGAAGAACATAACAGTTAAAGTCAATAAAAGAGACAACCAAAGTCTTGGACAAAGTAGGCGTCATACACCACCACTCGGGAGAAAAGCCTGGGGTTATCTGATGCAGTACATCACCACACTGCACCCAGAACAAGAACAAACAGTCACAGTGACGATCGGAAATTAAAAACACCTTTTATGATCGACACGGGGGCCACGTACACAAGCATTGGGATAGAAGGCTGACAGCTCCCCCTCACCCGTAAGGCAATTCAAATCATGGGCTTCTCAGGAAAAGTACAAACCTTACGATTCACTGAGCCTCAAGAACTCACATTAGATGGTGTGACTATAAAAGCTCCACTGTTGTATTCATCTGGATGAACCTAAAACTAAGCTCCAAGCACAGTATAATGGTTGGAACTGACCGACCTGTCCCAGTTAGAATTATGGAAAAAATATGTGGAATGGAGACCGTGGCTAAAATACATACGGCCAGACTGCCATGAGACAGACACTCCTCTGCACTGTACCTTGAAGTATGACAAAGGGGGAGAAGACCAGGAATTTGCCCAGATGTGGGAAGAAATGGAACAGGGACAGATGATGGACATCAAGACAATGGACAGATGATGGTGTTATAGGAGATTTGGATCTCAGATATATGTAGCCTCAGTCCTACCGTTATTTCTAGCTTAATGTAAAATACAAGCTGATGTATTATATTATGTGATGTTATGTGAAAATGATTAAAACTGTATTATGATTAAACTATATAAAGAACCTCAACCTTGAGAGTCCGGGGAAACAGAACCACGTGAGGAGAAAAAGAAGAAGGAGAAGGAGGGGGGAAAGACAGCAACATGGAGGAAGACGGACTGGAAAGTCTTCTGGTTCGGGGGCCGCTGAAAAAGCTATTTCGGACATTAGGCACATCCAGCAAGACCTGAGAGATCTACAGCTGGACACGCTGGATGTAAAAAAGAACTGAAAAGCTGATATGGAAAAATGATTGTGTAGTGAAAGAATGTGATAGCATACTGAGTTTCTTAAATCAAATGACAGCTGAAGCTGAAATGTTAAAAGAACGTGCTAAATACAGGAGGACTGAATACATTAGGAAATTAAATCAGAGACATGGGAAAATAGCAAGACTCTCTAACCTTGCTAGACAAATAGATGAAATGGAAAAATTGATAGAACGCTTAAATCTGAAGAAAGCCCAGTAAAAACATGCATCCTGTTTCCACTTCCTGTTTTTTACAGCCAGTGCTAAAACACACACAGCTTTAAGGCGAGTGTTCAAAAACCACAAATTCCCCAACCTCTGTCTATCTGTTAAAGACCAAAATAAGGGCATGCTTTCTGTTTTCTACATGCAGCTTCAGAGTTTTCCCTCGTAACCGCATCCGGACACCGTTGAGAAGGCGTTGCGGTTTTGAGCGAAAACTTAGACTCTAGCGCTTAAAACCACAAGCGAAAGATGTATATAAGCTTCGAACAGGCGAGTGTTCAGGGCCGCACCTCGGGTGAATATTACTCGTTTTAGTTTCTTGTGAAGGAAGAAAAACTATCTGATCCTGCGTGATATAAAGGGATTTTTATGTCTCTTCTTAAAAGAGAACCATTTTCAGACTCTGCGTAGTCGCTGGTTTTTCTGTATTTTATTTTTCTTTATATTCTGAGTTAAGATAATTGTAATCTTCTTTTTGTTCTTTAATAAACCGAAGTCCATACAAAGGACGATTCGTATATCTTACTCTGTGAGTAAAATTCCTTTGGTACACACCCCTTCAGCGAAAGGGAAAAGATTTCATTGGTTCTCTAGCCCAGCGGCACGAGACTCCGCCTTCTGAGAAGGTAAGAGGCAGTGTTTTTACATGCTCTATCAAGTTGTATGACAGAGTAGCGAGTAGAGGATTAATATTTGGGATAATAATTCTGATGAAATTCAACAATGGACATCAAGACAACGTACATAGTGAGCGGCCCACAAGGTGTAGCCGCTATGATAACTCTCCCAGACAGAATCACGAACTGGTATCAGGAAGAAAACACGGCTCCTCATGTCACTCTCATGGTTGCAGAAAACTTTGAACCGAAAGACCTAGGGCCAATGGTAAGACAGGTAAGGGAGTTTAGGGAATGGAAACTGACTGAAAATCCATACTTGCATAGATCCACAGATGGGCAGTTGATATGCATCTCTGTGGTAGCGGTCGACCCCATGGTGGCAACTAGCATTAGTATATATTCAGAGCTAGGTGGTAAAGGTTATCAGATGACAATGGTAGAGACAGAAGAGAGACAGGAAGGTGAGGAACTTCTAGAGACAGTACCCGAAAAGTTGTGGACAAGACACCCGACAGACGTAGGGATGGTTAAATCAGCACGCTTGGCAAAAATAAAAGTTAAGGAAAATGTGAGGCTGCCGTATCAAAGGCAGTATCCTCTGTCAGTGCAGGCTAGGGAAGGAATAAGAACAACAATATATGGCCTGATAGAGGCCGGAGTGCTTGTCCCCACCAGAAGCTAGTGCAACACACCCATCTTTCCCATAAGAAAACCAGATTCGGATAAATGGAGGTCGGTACATGATTTAAGGGCCATGGATCAAGTAGTTGTGCCAGAAACACCTGTGGTGCCTGACCCACATACCCTTCTGTCTAACATACCGGAAGGGACTAAATGGTATACGGTAATAGACCTATGCTCTGCCTTCTTCAGTGTACCCCTCCATCCAGATTCGCAGCACCTATTTGCATTTATCTATGAAGGGCAACAAAATATATATTATATATATAAATATAGGGATACTGTGAGAGCCCGTCGATATTTAATCAGGTAGTAGCTTGAGATCTCTCAGCCCTGGAAGGTCAAAGTACCGTGTTGCAATACGTCGGTGATCTTTTGATCTGTAGTCCATCCAAAGAGCAGTGTCAGCAGGACTCACTGAAAATCCTTACGATGCTCACCGAAAATGGGCACAAGGTAAGCAAAGAGAAATTACAGTTTTGCAGGCAAAAAGTGGAATGTTTGAAGGGGAAAGCCGTACAAATTCATCAAAACATGTGGAAGCTATAAGTAAAGCTTTAAAGTAAAGCTTTGCGCCACAACCATAAATGGTGCAAACGGTACGGCAGATGTTGGCCTTTTTGGGTTTGGCAGGATTTAGTAGGCCTTGGGTGTGTGAGTTCGCTTTAAGGGTTCAACCATTAAGGGACATGATAAAAGCAGCTGATCAATCACAACCAAATGCTTCCCTTGTCTGGACTCCCGAGGCATTGGCAGCCTTTGCTGATATTAAAGGCGCCTTAATAACTGCGCCTGCATTGGCTAACCTAGATTATAGCAAACCTTTCCATTTATGTGTCTCTGAATGAAAGGGATATGTGTCGGCCATCTTGACCCAACACCAACAGGGTGTGGGTAAACAAGCAATAGCATATTACAGCACAGCGCTCGATAATGTAGAAAAGGGAATGTCACCCTGTTATCGTTCCCTGGCGGCGACCGCATTCGCATATCAAAAAGAGTCCACAATCACAATGGGATATCTGGTTGCACTGTACACTGCACTTTTGACAAACCAAACGTTCGTGATAACTAACTCTCATCATATGGGGTATGATTCTATCGGCCCCAGAACTAACTATTGAATGCTGTACAATGGTATGCTGTATAAAAAGGGGGGCAAAGAAAAGCAGGAATGGGGCTGTGGCGTAGTATAGATGGGTTGTGCGTGGCCCCAGCGAGCTTTCTCCCACTGCTAATAAACAAAGCCCATGTTCAGACAATACTAACAGAACAGAAACAATCCGAAAGATCCGTAAAGAGTGGTGCTCACCATATCTGGCCAGTGCGGTTGATCACGCTCTCAGTAAATGTGAGACCTGTATTGGAAATAATGTCTGAAAAAACTTTACCCTCCTCCTTTGCCCCCCTCGGGCATATACCAGAACTAATGGGCCCTTTCCAGCACATAATGATGGATTATGTAGACATGGGGGCCAATAATAGAGTAGAAAAGATACGATACATTTTGGTAGTAGAAGATCACTTTAGTAGGTGGGTCGAGGCCACCGCTACAGCGAAAGAGGATGCCCGCTCAGCTGCCAAATTCCTGTGTCGCAAAGTTATACCAAGATTCGACATCCCCGACTTCTTAAGCTCGGATAATGGTACCCATTTTGTAAATAGTACAATCGAAGCAATTACAAGCGTGCTGGGAATGGACCATAAGCTGGAATGTGTGTACCACCCCAATCCCAAGGGATGGTTGAGTGAGCAAATGGGACGATAAAAAGCAAGCTGGCAAAACAATCTGCGAAAGCTCCCACTTAAACTGGGTGCAGGCCCTGCCGTTAGCCCCAGTTTACTAGTCGCATCACTCACTTGACTCCACGTGAAATGCTTACAGGTGCAACACAGCCTGGATCAACTACATTTTGTACAATCAACAATGCTTCATTAACTACTCCATTGGAGCGCTAGGCCTGATCTGTGACCAGCTGCATGCAACATCCCTCATGGCTGTGCAGAATCAGTTTGTGCTTGATCAAATGCGTGCCCCAGAGGACGGAGTATGCACCATGATTGGCCCAGAATGCTGCGCAGCAATCCCCTTACACACGGGGGCCCAGGGTGCTCTCACCCTCGTTCTGGACCGTTTGAAAACTCTGCAAGAGGAACATGTGCGCAATACTGGGTTTGCTGCTCAGACTCATCTTCCCTCCTGGCTCTCGTGGCTGCTCTCTGGAGAGTGGACAGCGACTTTACCCCGCCTTTGGGTGGCTCTCATTGGTCTCATTCTCATCCTGGGCCTTATTGTATGTTGTGTTATCCCTCTAGGAAGACGTTTCGCGGTGTCCGCTGTAACAAACATATCCAACATTTCCGGTCAATATGGGGTGAGGCGTCACCACCTCAAAGGGGGGAGGAGGATATCCATGACCATGCCACTGATCGCGGGTACGAAGCAATAGCTCAGTTGATCATCACCACTCAACCACAACCTGTAGAGCCACCCCTGGGATATGAGGAACTGATGCACAGCATACCTGAGGAACTTGTATAAATGGATTGTCTGTGTTTTGAATCATTTGAATTGTTTTTGATTTATTTGAGGTGTGTTAATGTTTTTGATTTGCCATCCTTAGGCCCTGAAAATACAAGGTAGTGGTCTGTATGACCTATCCGAGAATAAGACAGGGCCGACAAAGGGATATCAGTGTTAAACATGGAAGTATACTGGTATGTGAGTCGAGCGCAACCAGATAACAGATCTTTATGTCCAGTCCTACAGCTGCCATGTTATTTTAGCTGGAGCAGCAGCAGTCTAAGAGTGGACTGTTTGCCCCTGATAGCCCGTGAATCTCTTAAAAGTCACCCAGGACAGGCAATTGTGGAAGTTAGATCTGAAGCAGAGGACATAGGGCTAGAAGAACAGGATGGACAACACATGGGGTACCTGAAAGTAATGATCAGACAGGTAAAAGATGGTGAGCAAAGGGTAAGAAAGGCAGTGTTTCTAAACAAGTATCCCTTAAATTAAAGGAGAGTCGAGTAATCTAATCAATATGTACAAATGTGAATAAGGGTAAGAGGTTCAGGATCAGAAATGAGCCTGTTATCGCCATAAGGGGTAATACTACCAGTTAATTATGAAGATAATGATAGCTATACTAGATATGAGTGTAAAATAATTAATTGTTAATTCAGGCGTGATTGCCATGTTCTGTGGGTTATTTTCAGTGTTTGTGTGAATCTACATATGTGTTCAAGGTAGTGAAGAAGAATTGATGAGCCATGCCCTGGGTGTAAGTGTTAGCCTAACCTCTCCCCAAGGGCGGCCCTCTACGGTACACAAAGTGCCTGGGCCGAAGATTACCAGTGTAGGGAAGGACACTGCCGAACGGAGAAAAATTGACATTAACTTATTTTGAACTGTTTATGATGGTACATGTAATGTGTAAAGGAGTGTAGATGCAACCAGGCACAGGAAAAGAAAAAGGGGTGCTGTCAAGCACGAGGGTGCTGGCAGGGTGGGAATTTTTCCTCAAAGAGGTTTTTTTGCCCACCCCTGGGTTCGCAGGGTGCAAGTTGTGAAAAGCAAGGAGAAGTGGTAATCAGAAAACCTTGAAGTCCTGACACATACAAGACGAGGGTAGTAGGCCCAGTCGAGAAAAATAGGGACAGAATAGCAAAAATTTTAAGTATACACAGGTAACATGTAGTAGGTAAAATATAAGTAATCAGCATTTAATCAGTGTGATCAAAACCAGCAACTAACACCACTATAAGATTAGCTGCATTAACCCACATAACCACATGAGCAGGTACTTCTATATAGCTCCGGCCCGGAAAAACAGAGCCTTACGCCCCAGACTTCAGTTACCCATTTACTTCGAGGTGCCTAGAAGGATGGGGTTGGAGTCTAGCTCACCGGCCCTCCGAGCACTCCTTAAGGATCACCCCAGCAGCAGCATAATAGAAGTAGTCGTGACTAGTGGCCCGACAATGGGCGAGTACGATCGCCAACACTATGGGTATGTACAGTATCTCACAAAAGTGAGTACACCCCTCACATTTTTGTAAATATATGATTATATCTTTTAATGTGACAACACTGAAGAAATGACACTTTGCTACAATGTAAAGTAGTGAGTGTACAGCTTGT
>JANDJT010000002.1:28614778-28625792 GCA_024331685.1 Stegophilus panzeri | reverse complement strand
CAACTCACCCTAAAACAAAGGATTATGTGAAATGTAGTTTTCCATTGAATTTACCCAAATATGTAGCAAGCATGCCAGTTATTCAGCTGCATTTTTGGGAGGTACCTACACATAAAATGCAGTTCAAAGTTCTTCACAGTGGAAAATATATAATAAAATGGTACAATGCCTGCCTCGAGACCTTGGGCTCTGTGTGAACATTTTGCCCAGCAGGCCAGGACCACTGGGAGTGGGAGCTGTTGTAGGAGCTTCAGGAGAAGCTGAGTGCTGAGTGCTGCTTGAGAAAGTGCACAGATGCTGCACGCATGTCCACATTGACATGTTTCTGTTTGTTACCGCATGTGTTTTTGTTATGGTTTATGTCCCGTCTCCACCCATGTCATGTCATTGGTTGTTTCCCATGTGTCATGATAACTTCCACCTGTTCTGTGTTTCCCCGTTGATTAGTCTATATATTTAAACCCCCTGTGTGTCTTTGTGCTTTGTGCAATATTTATATTTACATTTATGACATTTGGCAGATGCCCTTATCCAGAGCGACTTACAGAAGTGCTTTGAAGTCTCTATCAATAAACACATCCTGATACTGGTTCACTAGGTCATGGACTAAGGATACTATCAGTCTTAAAACTCTGTTGGGAGGTAATATAGTAAGAAAAACACACAGAAAACACAATTTATTTATTATTTTTAAAATGAAAAGTGCTAATTTAAGTACTTTAGGAAGAGGTAGGTCTTTAGACATTGTTTGAAGACCGACAGTGACTCAGCTGTTCGGACATCTAGGGGAAGTTCATTCTACCACCTAGGTGCCAGAACATAGAAGAGTCTTGATGCATGCCTTCCTTAGAGATGTATGCCATACCCTGAGAGATGGTGGCACCAGTTTAGCGGTGCTAGAGGTTCGGAGGGAGCGTGGTGCAATGCGTGGTGTGATAAGTGATTTGAGGTAAGTGGTGCTGGACCATTTTTGCCTTTGTAGGCAAGCATCAGTGTTTTACATCTGATGCAGGCAGCTACAGGAAGCCAGTGGAGGGAACGTAGCAGTGGGGTGGTGTGGGAGAACTTTGGAAGGCTGAAAACAAGTCAAGCACCTGCATTCTTTATCAGCTGCAGAGGTCGATTGGCACTCACAGGCAGAACTACCAGGCGTGAGTTGCAGTAGTCCAGTCTCGAAATAACAAGAGACTGAAGCAGTACCTGAGTGGTCTGTATGGATAGAAATGGACAAATCCTTTTGATGTAAAGGAGAAGTCGACATGAGCGTGTCAGATTAGCAATGTGAGAGGAAAAGGACAGTCGATTGTCCATGGGTACCCCAAGGTTGAGTGCAGTAACCGAAGGTGGGATCAGAGAGTTGTCCAGGGAGATCACAAGCTCCTGACATGGTGATGAATCACCAGGGATGAACAGCAGTTCAGTTTACCTGGGATTAAGTTTCAGCTGATGAGCTGCCATCCATGATGAGATATCTGCCAGACATGCTGAGACATGTCAGTGGATCTGAGGGAGGGAAGGATGAGTTGAGTGTCACAGTGGTATGAGAATCCATGTGAGGATATGACCTCACCAAGAGATCGAGTATACATGGAGAACAGAAGAGGACCATGTACTGAGCCTTGTGGGACACCAGTGGAGAGAAGCAGATGTGGATCCCCTCCATGTCACCTGGTATGAGTGACCTTCCAGGTAGGAAGCAAACCACTGCCATGCTGCACCATGAACTCTGAGACTCATGAGGGTGGAGAAGAGAGTCTTGTGGTTGACTGTGTCAAATGCTGCTGAGAGGTTGAGGGGGATGAGGACTGATGACAGTTTGGCTGATCTAGCAGCATGTAGCTTCTCAGTGTAGGCCAAAAGGGCAGTTTCTGTGGAATGTGCCGCTTTCAAGCTAGACTGGTTAGGATATTGAAGCTTGTTCTGTGAGAGGTAGAGAGACAGTTGATTGTAGACAGTGCATTCAAGGATTTTAGAAAGAAAAGAGAGAAGTGATACCGGTCGGTAGTTGCCGATGTCAGAGGGATCCAGAGTGGGTTTCTACAGGATGGGAATAACCCTTGCTCTCTTGAATGCAGTTGGTACATGACCAGATGATATGGAGCAATTGATGATGGTCGTGATTGTGGCATTGTGGACGGGATTGGAGCCAATCGGCAGGTGGTAGGATTGCAGGACAAGATGACCTGCAGGTTCTCTTCTGTTGCTAGATTAGAAAAATGTGCCAGTAAAGGAGAAGGGGAATCCTCAATGGGTAGTGTTGGAGTTGGGGTAGAAGTGAAGGTCTGGCAGATTTTTTCAATCTTCTTATCTTAAAAGGTGGCAAAGTCTTCAGCAGTCAGGGAGGATGGAGCAGGAGGAGCTGGTGGGTTGAGTAGTGAAGAAAAGATGTTGTGGAGCTTGCAAGGGTCTTGTGCAGACATTTCCAGCTTTTCCTTATAGAAGGCAGTCTTAGCCAAAGTCACTTCAGATGAGAATTTGGACAGAAGAGCGCAGTAAGAGGCAAAATTTGTGCCTCTGTGCCTCAAAATCTTCCACTTGTCCTTGCTGCTCAAAGATTTTCTCTTCTCTGTGGGACAGGAGCCGAATGGTTTTACCCCACTTTCCCTTCTAGATCAGCACAGTGGCGCTGGTTGTCCAGGCTCAGGAGGTGTGTTGTTGGTGACAATCCTGTTGAAGAGTGCTGCAAGGATCTCAGCGCCTCGTCTTCCTAATAGCTTCCAGAACTCGACTGGGATAACATCTGGCCCTGTCACTTTACCATTCTTCATCCTCTTGATGGCCGACAGTGCCTCGGCTACAGTGATTGGCGGGACAGGTCCATGTACGGGTTCAAAGCTGGGAATTGGTGGATGCAGGAATTCTTTGTTGGAAATCATTGAGAAGTAGTCAAACCAGCGCCGAATAATAGCTGGCGGATCTCGGAGAAGCTGATGGTTGACATCTTTGATGTGCATCACCTGACCGATGGCTTGAGTGGATTGGTGGCGAGAGCTAGCGAGGCGGTAGATCTTATTTGCCCCTTTTGGTGTGTCAATCTGGTCATACAGATCATCGTAGTGCTTTACCTTGTCTGTGGCTACTGCGCTTTTCACTATCACAGAGAGAAACTGCTGTATTTAAATAGTTTAAAGTGTCTCAGTGACTGTTGGTCAGAAATCTCTCACACTGATGCGCTCTTCAGCCTCTCATGCTACAATCAGTCACGTCTGTCTGTTTGAAACGTGACAATAACAAGAAATCCAAGCACTGATAAACTTGGACTTGCACAGAAATGGCACAAGATTGTTGTGTTGGTTAAATCAGTGCTGTCTCTAAACTGTTGAACAGCATTTAATGAAGATGCCATGACAAACAGAAGTGATTTATAAACCGTCTCGGTGAAATTCAGCTTTGTGTTAATGCTGAAATATCTACATCACTTCTCACATCAGAACAATGTACATTTATTTCTACAGCATGTAGATCAGTATACATTACACACATTTACTTTACTAAAATGCCAATTCTATTCGTACTTTACAGTGAGGTCAATAAGTCAATTTCTCTGATGTTATCTGTCCTCGTGGAGCTGGTACCATTTTATAAACATGTTTCTATTGTTCTATGGGAGCAAAAATATTCCAGAAAATGTTTGTAATGGAAAATAAATGTGTGCATAATGTGCACACTGTACACAATGTAATGAAGCAGTAAAGGACAATGTGTAAATGTTCTCCAGCAGAACTTTCCCCAGAGCTTTTGAACGCACTATATGAAAAACTCTCTGCTAGAAATAAAGAGGTCTGTTTCTTCAGAGTGGTATGAGAGTCTCATATGAGCTGAGACACATGGATCTATCCAAGAGCAGTCCATGTTTATACACAAGCTGTTCATTTGATATTTTTATCCTGACATTAGAACCTTGTGTTCAGGTAGACAGTTTATTTACCAGCTTATGAAAATGCCTCATTTCACAATCAGATAAATAAATCAAACATTTCATCATTTCTCTTCCAGGCTGTGTGAGTGTGATCTGACAGAGGAAATCTGCAGAGTCCTGTCCTCGGTTCTCAGCTCAAACTCCTCCAGTCTGAGAGAACTGGACCTGAGTAACAATAAACTGCAGGATTCAGGAGTGAAGATGCTCTCTGCTGGACTGGAGAATCCACACTGTTCAGTGGAGAAACTGAGGTACACACACACACACACACACACACACACAGAGCACAGAGTTTTAATAAAAACAGAAACATCCAGTTCTCATCTGTGGTGATTGTATTTGTAGTGATCTGATATATTTTCATTGTTGTGTGTGAGATGGAGAGTAAATGTTCTGTATATAAAGATTTTGTGTAGTTGATGTTTTCTATGCTAAAACTGAGTATGTTGAGTGTGAGAAGGTTTTCTTTCTTGCAGGATGAATTACTGCAGCATTACAGATGAAGGTTGTGCTGCTCTGGCTTCAGCTCTGAGGTCAAACTCCTCATCACACCTGAGAGAACTGGATCTGTTTGGTAATAATCCAGGAGAATCAGGAGTGAAGCTGCTCTCTGCTCTACTGAAGGATCCACACTGTAAACTGGAGACACTACAGTGAGTTACTGTCTCTTTACTAAACTAGACTGTATTATATTGAATAATATTCACTGTTTGCTATATAATATTGTCTGTTTTATTTTGTGTGTGTTTACACTAATGTTCATCTGTGTGTGTTTTATCATCTCAGGGAGTTTTTCCTCACCACTGTCACCTCTGGCTGCTCATTATATTGTTATTATATTATTATATTGTGTTTATATATTTCTGTAAAGCTGCTTTAAGACAATGTCCACTGTTAAAAGCGCTACACAAATAAAACTGAATTGAACTGAATTCTCATAAGGACTGTGATGAGTAACTGTAATTAATGTTGTCTGTCATTCTGTCCTGTTCTCTGTTTTACAGCATTGAGCTTTATAAACTCACCAGGACTGGTGTATGACAGGAGTCTCACCTCAAACCTATTTTCCAGGATAAAGCAGTTTTGGTGAAGCGTTAGAACCCGCCCCACATTTCCAGCAGTTTGGGAGCTGAATCATTCATAATCAGATGTAGAAGTACCATAACAATAACCGTGACTGATCACATCCTTTAATCCATTCAGCTACAAGTTACTTCAGGCTTTAATAACATATTTTACAATCCAAAGTCAAATCCTTCAGCATCTACACACAACACAGAGATATCATCACATCATCACACTGATTACACAAACACACATCCATGTGTTGTAGATGTTTATAGCTTATTTTTTAAGTCCTTTTTTAATCTATTTATTCAGTGTGTTTCTGCTCAACATGGCTTCATTCAGTTTGTTGTAACATGACAGTGAAACATTAATTTCTACACAGATGATTGATTCACAGATGTAATATTGATTTAATCTTTTTTTAAATAAAAAATGTTCCTTGTTTGTTCATTTGTTTTAATAGTAACAATGGTGGATTGACTTTGATATATATAAAAAAAAACGTGTAACTGAAAACCTTTAAATACATGCATTGTATGCATTCCTGTCATTTAATACAGTTTTGTATGTGTGTTGTATAAATGTCATTTACACAATGTGTAGTACAAAATATACAGCGTATAAAAAAAGCACACCAAAAACCACCAATAACATTCATCAAGTCTGTTGTGTATTATACAAAAACAAACCGCCAAATATATACAGTGAACCCACACCCACAGTCTCTCCTGCAGTGGAAAAAGTCCTTTTTAAGAAATATATACAATGGATCAAATCTTTTTTGGATTGTCCTCACCCGTTCTCAGTCCGAATGTGAGCGGATCCTACGTTCTTTGTAACTTTAGAGACGGTCCCTTAATTTCCGCATATCTGCGAATATCGAACGTCCAACGTCAAGCCAACTTTATGCCAGTGTCCGAATGTGAGCGGATCCTACGTTCACCCTGAACAATGAATCCCGCTGCTGAATCCTACCGATGCAGTGACAAAAACAGAGAAAAAAAGGAACCAGTATTCCTTCAGCAGTGAAATCCTTGAGGAATGTGACAATAATCCCCAACATGTGAAGGGAAATTCATCTGATCGCCCTCTCCCTGTTGCCTCTCACCCTGTTTAAATTTGCTTCCGTAAACATGCGCGCCGTTACCTGAAGACAAAACTGAGTCCATGTAAAGTCTTGTGATAAAGTGAGCATGGAACCAAACACAGTGTGGATGATGCCAACAAGACAGTGCTAATAGCTAACATGTACTATTCATTAAAATAATTATACACACAGGTATACATACTCAGCAAAAAAAGAAACGTCCTCTTTTCAGGAGACTGTATTTTAAAGATAATTTTGTAAAATCTGAATAAGCTTTACAGTTCTTTATTGGAAAGGGTTTAAACGATGTTAGGGTTAGCATGTTTTAACGCACTGGTAGCATGAATTAGCATGTTGCTAGCATGAATTAGCATGTTGCTAGCATGATTTAGCATGTTTTAACACACTACTAGCACATTTTAGAATGTTGCTAGCATGATTTTGCATGTTGCTAGTGTGATTTAGCACATTGCTATTATGAATTAGAATGTTGCTAGCATGTTTTAACGCACTGCTAGCATGAATTAGCATGTTGCTAGCATGATTTAGCATGTTTTAATGCACTGCTAACATGACTTAGTATGTTGCTAGCATGATTTAGCACATTGCTAGCATTATTTGGCATGTTGCTAGCATATTTTAGCATGTTGCTTGCATAATTTGGCATGTTTAATGCACTGCTAACATGATTTACCATGTTGCTAGCATGAACTAGCATGAATTAGCACATTGCTAGCACTAATTAGCAAGTTTTAACCCACTGCTTTAACATGTTTTAACACTGCTAACATAATTAACACGTTGCAAGCGTGATGTAGCACATTGCTAGCATGATTTACAATGTTGCTAGAATGAATTAGCATGTTGCTAGTGTGATTTAGCACATTGCTAGCATGAATTAGAATGTTGCTAGCATGTTTTAACGCACTGCTAGCATGAATTAGCATGTTGCTAGCATGATTTAGCATGTTTTAATGCACTGCTAAGATGATTTAGTATGTTGCTAGCATGATTTAGCACATTGCTAGCATTATTTGGCATGTTACTAGCATGATTTGGCATGTTTAATGCACTGCTAACATGATTTACCATGTTGCTAGCATGAACTAGCGTGAATTAGCACATTGCTAGCACTAATTAGCAAGTAACCCACTGCTTTAACATGTTTTAACACTGCTAACATGAATTAACATGTTGCTAGCGTGATGTAGCACATTGCTAGCATTAATTAACATGTTTTAACCCACTGCTTTAACATGTTTTAAAACTGCTAACATGAATTAACACGTTGCTAGCATGATGTAGCACATTTCTAGCATGATTTAGCACATTGCTAGCATGATTTAGCATGTTTTAACGCACTGCTAGCATGATTTAGCATGTTGCTAGCATGATTCTGGCATGAATTAGCATGTTTAAACACACTGCTAGCATGTTTTAACACACTGTATCACTGTGGACAGTGTGGGGAAAAGTTTTACCCAGCTGTGTACTCTCCAACAACACACACGCATCCACACAGGAGAGAAGCCGTATCACTGCTTGCAGTGTGAGAAGAGTTTTACTTGCCAGAGTAATCTCCAAAAGCATAAGCGCATTCACACAGGGGAGAAGCTCACAGCGTAGGAAATGTTTTCATGACCGGAGAACCCTCCACAGCCATCAGCAGAGTCATAAAGGACAGAAACAGTACCTCTGCAGACAATGTGGGTGGAGCTATGCTCATTCAAGTTCATTAAGGACACACAAGTGCACTAACATAAAGCCATTAGATCTTGACAGGTGAATTTGTCAAATTAAGATACATGTTTTTAATTTTAATTTTTAAAGGGAGGTAAAGAGACATTCAGGCATAAAACGATAAAATTATATTACTTGTCATGGACTGTAGTATTCTGTTGGCTGGGACTTTATTCCTTACTCTCTGGGTTTTAGCAGAATTCATGATTTTATTTAGTTTTCCTGTTTTTCCCCAAACGCTACAATACCAAGCATGCAATCCACATATTTAACCAGTGGGAATGCCCACTTTAATCGACCAATCCAGACCTCTGAGTGAGACACATGACTCTGACATCTCCCTCTCACATAAGACTTTTCATTTTAAATGATTTGTAAATGCGAGCTAGAATTTGCTTTATAAAATGGGCAAAAGTCCACCATTTAGCATAAAGCTAACAGTCAGTAAATTTTCATGGACAACTATAATCCAATATTAACCCGATTAAGACGATTAAGATACTCTGATTAAGAAACTAGCATGTAAACAGCAATTTTTTATTACCTTAATCCGATTAAAGTCATACTCGAAGTAAACACAAATCGAAGTCGCATTATTGACATACATTACAGACATGTACACACCTTAATCACACTATTAACGTCGTGTGGGAGTTTTCACCGCATTGTGCGACAGGACACATACACACACGGCAGCGCTCAACCGTCTTACGGAAAAAGAGAGCACGGCTGCGTCCGAAACCGTGTACTTACATACTATATAGTAGCTCCAGGGTCCCGGGTTTGATCTCAGGATTGGATGACTGTCTATGTGGAGTTTGGCATGTTCTTCCTGTGGCTTTCCTCCCGGTGGTCCGGTTTCTTTCCACATGCCAACAGGTGACTCAGCTACGATAAATTGCCCCTAGGTGTGAATGTGTGTACACGTGGTGCCCTGATGGTGTTCCATTCAGATTGTATTCTCAGCTCACACCCAGTGTTCCTATGATAGGCTTTGGATCCACCATGACGCAGATCAGGATAAAACGGTTACTGAAAGTGAATGAATGGAATTCAGGATAGAGGAAAAAGAGAAGCTGGTAAGGTAATTAATTTGAAAGAAATTGTTAGCAAATTGTTGTTGTATAAGAGGAACACTCTTGGATGGATGCGCTGTTATTAAAAAATAATCAACTTCAGGTTGGTAAGAGTAATTCTGCTTCATCACAACACCCTGCTGTTGCTTATTTTCCTATAACAGCATGTCCCTAATGTATAACTACCTCAGCTGATACACTAATTGTGCTGAGAATGAGCCATATCTCAAATAGTCCAACGGAGTTTCGACTTTATAGTGCAGTCGAGTCCAGTGTCAAATGTCCTTGACACGTTGTTTTTATCATATTTAGTTGACCTTATCCCATTTTTGGGCGTTTTAGTCTTATCTTGGTCAAAGAAAACCCTAAGTATTTTAGTCTAGTTTTAATCAATGAAAACTGTTGACCCTTTTAGCCATAAGATTAATATTAATTAACATTTCAGTCAATCTAGTCTAGGCAGTGGTGGAAATGGCCAAGATACACTGGGGGGACTCTAGGTGGGGAGGTTTTGTGTGTGTGTGTGTGTGTTGGGGGGGGTATAATATAACATATAACATTGCACTTATTTCAGATCTTTCTTGAGTATCAAGACAGGAACATGAACAGTCAATGAACCACCTTCATGAAATATGTGTGGAACAAAACAAACACTGTTCATTTATCATCATCTTCCATATCATGACCCTCTGCCCTCTCACTCCCTGCTTTTTTACCAGGTGGTCCAAAGTAATTTAATATAGGTTTTTATTTGGTTATCAGAGATCTTTAAAACACTTGGTGAAGTCACATCGTAAAAAAAATCGATGGTAGAACTCATTGCTATGTTTAATAGAGAAAGTAAGAGTATTTCCACACACACACTGCAATGAGAATTTACAGGATTGGGATTAAACAGCTGTGTGGCCTAATCAGTGTGAGGCCGTTTAGCCGCTAAACAGTTAAAAAATGACTTCAGTTTGCTAGGGAGCATAAAGATTGGACTGAGGAGCAATGGAAAAGTTTGATCAGTTGGTCAGGTGTAGGCTCAGAAACATTATACGGCAATAAAATGAAGTTAGCCGAGTACGTGACTGTACTGAAAGACCAGGCTATACTGTACCATCAGTGGATTTGTTTTTTTCCCTGACAGCACAGGTATATTCCAGGATAACAATGCCAAGATTAATTGGGCTCAAATCTCAAATCATGGGCTCAAGAGTGGTTCAAGGAGCATGAGGAATCATCTTATATTTTCTATTTTGAAAATCTAGAAGGCTGGTACACAAAATGTCTGGGTTATGCATATATCCCTGTCCCCTGAGAAGGGAACGAGATGTTGCGTGAGATCAACGCTGTGGGGAGCATTAACAATGCGCACAGTCAGACCTCTCGAGGCCGCCCTGGCATGCTCCATCCCTAAACAATTCACACAGAAAGTGTGTCTGTCCCGTGATGAAACGGGAGCAAGGCTTAACACACTTCCTCAGTTTTCTCTCACTCATACTTTTCTTGTTTTTTTATTTATTTATTTATTTATTTATTTTATTTTTTTAAGGGACAGAAAAGTAGGGAAGCCCTAAGTGGCTATGTATTATTAAAAAAAAATCCTGTTGTTTTCTCTTGATCTCGACTTAATTTTCTCCTAATCTTGACATAACAAAAGTTGTTTTCTTGTGATCTCGACTTAATTTTCCTGTGTACTGGACATCCATCATCCCAAAATCAATGGGCTTTTCAGGGACATTAAATGTCATCACGCCGAACAGGAAAACTCTTCTACTACAGCCTTGTTGTGTTTATACTCACACTCTTACAACTCAAACTTTCCAAGTTGTAGATTTATCTATTAATAGTATTTTCCAATTGTATTGGGTTTTTTTTTAAAATATAGAAGAATATAAAAGAATTGTCGGAAGCGTAACGGTGGTGACGTTGAAGTCATGCGACCGTGGTGTAGTTCGTTTATAGCCTAATGTTAGCTTTTTACTTCTTATGAATTATGAAGCTTATGAATCTTATTTTTATGAACGAAACATGTAAGAATCATAAACTGTTGTTGGTCACGGAGTTTATTTTCTGCAATAATCCAAAAGCCAATGGAAAAATCCTACTGGCTTTTTGTCGAGGGAACCAGGGTGATGC
>JANDJT010000002.1:28532737-28559042 GCA_024331685.1 Stegophilus panzeri | reverse complement strand
AAACCACAATAATGCCTCCGCCTCTGCCAGATAGCCTCGGGAGGTCAAATACTCCAAAGCCCGCTGGAGTGATCTGGATAAACAGGAGTCCATCATTTTCTTTATGCCAGGTTTTGGTTAAAAACAACAAGTCCAGCTTTTTATCTGTAAGAAAATCCAATAAAAGCAACGCCTTGTTATTCACGGACCGTGCATTGAATAATGCGGCATAAGCCTGGCTCTGAAGCGGAGACGACATGGTTTAATCTCCACACGGGGAACCGATATTAATTTACTGTGATCAACACCAGTATGGAGCAGTTTGTTGGTCTTACGTCGACAGGTGGGGACAAAGATGGATAAGCAAAAACTGGAGAAAAAAAGGAGAGGATGAGACAGCAAAACTGCACCTCAAACCCCGATGGATATATCGTTTAGGACGTAGCAATCCAGCATCTCGACAGTCTCTGTAAGAGTCTTTGGCCAAGCAATAAGAGCTCTGTTTTAAATTCAAAAGCTGGCGTGTAGTGTACCTTAGGGCCATGGTCATTGAGTGCACACTCACAAGGCCAAGGCGTCGAAACTGCGAAGGGCACTGCGAGCGCAAAGTCGTACAATCCACACACACAGCCAAACCGAGGCGTTAATTCCGCGTTGCATGCTGCAGGTTATCTTACCTTTGTTGTCTTGCATTTGTCGTTCTCTGCCATTGTTTCTGTCATAAGGTTCATGGTCTTTGTCTCATGTTCAAAGCTTATTTTGTGTTTGTTTTCATTGTTATTAAACTCTTTATTTGCACTTGCATTTGTCTCTATCTCCAATACGTGACAGAATGCAAGACCAAAAAATGGATGTAGCAGATTTTTTTTCTATGCAAGAGAGAATCCTAAAGGCCATGAAATTGAAACCAGAGGGGAGGGAATCCTGGATCAGGGCAACAGAAGCATGGCTAGAAGCCATGCGTAAGATATTTTCCCGCCCTCCCTCCCCTACTGCGGACCTCACTCAGCCGGTCGAGTCAACGGAGAACGTCGTTCAGCCTTCCTGCTTGACTGACTATGCAGCTCAGATTCCTGTTCAGCTGAGGACATTGTGTCATCTCCTGTTTCGACCGAGAGCTCCTCTTTGGTTCCCTGCTTCGCCTCAGACGTCATTACGCCAGGCTTGTCTCCAGACATCGCTCCGCCATCCTTCTCGGCTGAGGACATCACTCCACCATCCTTCTAGGCTGAGGATGTCATTCTGCCTCCATGTTCTGCTGAAAATGGCGGTCCTTTTCTCTGCTTGGCTCCGCATGTCGCTCCCCCTTCCTGCTCCATGGAGGACATCACTCCCCCCTCTGGCCTCACGGAGATCTTCACTCCCCCCTCTGGCCTCATGGAGAGCTTCACTCCCCTCTCTGGCCTCATGGAGAGCTTCACTCCCCCCTCTGTCCTTGTGGAGAACTTTGCTCCCCCCTCTGGCCTCATGGAGAGCTTCACTCCCCTCTCTGGCCTCATGGCGCGCTTCACTCCCCCCTCTGGCCTCACGAAAAGCTTCACTCCCCCCTCTGTCCTTGCGGAGAACTTTACTCCCCCCTCTGGCCTCGCAGAAAGTGTCACTTCCCCCTCGTGCTCCGCCTTGAGCTTCATTCCCCCTGCTGTCTGGACGATGGCTATCGCTCCATGCACAAACCAGGCTGGGGATATTGTGTCATCTTTCTGTGGTTCGGAAGAGACCGCCCTTCATCCGTGCCCCTAAGAACACGCCAAGAGGCCTCTTTATGGTCCTGCGAGAGATGACATTCAAGGGAACTTTGGAACACTTGGGGACCTCTGGTCTGGGTATCCAGGACCCCCTCCCGGACTTAGTATGCTTGTTAGGAGCCGCACATTAAGGGGGGGTGGGGGGGTGGGGGGTCTGTCATGGATATACTGGAGGAAAATCTGGACTACAGTTCCCAGCAGCCACTGCACCACATCATCATGTTACCAGACCACCTCCATCTGAACTTCATTCTTGATAATGAGCACTTACAGGTATTCATACCCACAGTTTGCACTACACTGGTTGTCTTGTGTTTGTCTTTGTATGCCATCATTTCTGTCATAGGGTTCATGGTCTTTGTCTCATATTTTTTCTTTGCCTTACTGTTTTGCCATGTGTTCATAGCTTCTTTTGTGTTTGTTTTCATTGTTATTAAACTCTTTATCTGTACTTGCATCCATCTCTGCCTCCAAACCATGATAGTATGAAGCGTGAATTCTAACAAACTGTCATGTCATTGCTGGAATCAGGGAGAAAGTCCATTTTCCAGAACACACCGCAGCCTACAAATATGGCCACTACGGACTACAATCCCTGGCACAATACTCCACTATCATGTTCACATTCACCTGATAAGAGTTCATATCATGTACAATTTATCCCATTCACACACACACACCGTATAAATACAAAGTCTTGCTTTGTAACTCAGTGTGCCTTTACCTGAAGTTACCAAGCATTGTACATTGTGTCTGGATATTCTGTTTTTTTATTTTTTTATTTTGCCTTATTCTCTGGTTTTAGGATTTTTGAATTTGCCCTCATAGTGTTGTTTGCTGATTGTGTGACATATTGCCTGTTTCTTTTTATGGTTTTTGCTTCATGTTTTGGAACTGTCTGCCTGTGTCTTCAATATAAACTCTAAACTGCAATTGCTTCTGTCGCCGACTCCATCGCATGACACGAGCCCATAGCTGTAGATTCAAGGTGATGCACGGTGATTACATAGAGTGACAAATCACCTACACAGGGGTTGACTTAGCACTAGGCAAAGGTACGCAACCACCTTGGGCCCCCAGAAGCTAAGGGCCCCATTAAAATGCAAATTATACATTATATATATATATATTATATATATTCGGTATATACCCATAATTATATATATATATATATATATATATATATATATATAATTATTCATGCTAAATAACTTTTGCTGAAAATGTAAATATTGATGTTAAAATACTGAAATGAGGGCCCCATTCCTATATTTTGCTAAGGGCCCCCAAATCATTAAATCCACTCCTGCCCCTACATTTGAGCTTAATTTGGGCTATAATCTTTTATCCCGCTTCAGTGATGCGTTCAATATATGCCATCAGCAGTCGTGTTACTGATGCAGTCTCGAGTGTAATGAATGTGACTGAGGTGGATTATTTACTCTATCATCATTTTTCCCTACAATGTGTTTGGAGGAGAAACTAAAAGTTGATAGATTGAGCACACACTTTCTAATCAAAATGCAAATTACACCAAAGGACAGATGACAGAACTGTAAGTTTAGTGTTTTTTAGTTTAAACAAAAGTGTTACAGCTTTTCTGTTTACCGTGTTTGCTATTCAGAGGAAACTCAGCATGAACCCAGTCCAGCATTACAGATTTAAACCACTAAATGTTATAAACCACTAATGAAGCTACTCATCTAATTTAAGGTGTTCATTAATTGTTATTATCAATGAGAGCTCAGGATATAATGTATTGTTCAACCCTAAGAGTTTAATTATTGGGCTATTGATAGATGGGAGGCCAAAATCACCACCAGATGCCATTGATAACATGCCAATAGTAGTGGTACTTTACAGTGAGCTCAATAAGCAAATTTCTCTGATGTTATCTGTCCTCATGGAGCCAGTACCATATCCAGCTTTATAACAGATTTTGATAGCGTGTCCAGTCAATTTTTCTGATCTTTCTGGAATGTAACAAACACAAAAGCTAAAGTAAATCTGATCAAATATTATTAAGTGGCTTTTGTTGTCAATGCTAAAGAACAGTTTCTTGATCTGGGAAAGACACTGTTGTTTTGAAACATAGTTAGCTTTTTTACTCAGTCACATTAGATAGAAGATAAAAAACTTTCCAGAAAGTTCCACAGGATGTCTGGTTCAGGAGTTAAGTAAAGTTATATAATATGAAAAAGACCCTAATAAACAAACAAACAAACAAACAAATAACTAAAGTTGTTATAATTTATAAATGAATTTTTTTTTTTCTTTTTGCAACAGCCCTGAATTTTTCACTGTTTTTCAGGGCATAGTGAATGGGTTCACATGAAACGTCCTCTGGTACAAACCACACCCACTTCCTGTTTAAATCCGAATATGAAAACAGTTACGAATATTTTCAACACTAAACAGATACAGATACAGATAATAGCATTGTTTTACACCGCAGAGACACAAGATCTAAACAGCTATAATAACAATTCATAAGTACAGTTTTTATTTATTCATGATATAGAATTAATCTAGAAAGTAAATCGGATTCTCACGAACACATTTCAGTGTCTTAAAAACATTTAAATCATATTCTAAAATTTACAGCTACATAAAAAATTCTTTCTGTGTCTAATATTTTCTGATAAAGTGACAATCTGACCTCTGTGTATGTGTGTGTGTGTGTGTGTGTGTGTGTGTGTGTGTGTGTATGTGTGTGTGTGTGTACCTCAGTATCTCCAGTGTACAGTGTGGATTCTCCAGTCCAGCAGAGAGCAGCTTCACTCCTGAATCCTGCAGGTTATTGTCACTCAGGTTCAGTTCTCTCAGGCTGAAGGAGTTTGAGCTGAGAACTGAGGACAGAACTCTACAGCTTTCCTCTGTGAGATTACACACATGTAGCCTGGAAAAGAAATCATGAAATGTTCCATTTATTTATCTGATTGTAAAATGAGGTGTTTCTGTCAGTTGGGAAATAAACTGTCAACCTGAACACAAGGTTCTTATGTCAGGATAAAAATATCAAATGAACATTCTGTGTATAAACTTGGACTGCTCTTTGACAGATCCATGTGTCTATGTGCATGTGTCCATGTGCATTTAACTTTCTGAAACAAGATAATAACAGAGCGGCCACTCTGAACAAACATGCCTCTTTATTTCTAGCAGAGTTTTTCATACAGTGTATTCAGCAGCTCTGGGGTTCTGCTGGAGAACATTTACACATTTACACATTGTCCTTTACTGCTTCATTACAGTGTGTTCAGTGTGTAGATCAATGTACATTGTGCACACATTTAATTTCCATTACAAACATTTTCTGGAATATTTTTGCTCCCATAGAACAATAAAAGCATGTTTATAAAATGAGAAATTGGCTTATTGACCTCATTGTAAAGTATGACTAGTATTGGCATGTTGTTAAAGTAAATGTGTGTGGAATGTACACTGATCTACATGCTATAGAAATAAATGTACTTTGTTCTGATGTGAGAAGTGATGTAGATATTTCAGCATTAACAGACAGTTGAATTTCACAGAGACGGTAAAACGGTTGGTGTTGTTCTTTGGACCTTAATTTTCTAACTTTCACACACAGATACAAATTACATAACACACCCAACGCGTACACAGAGAGAGAGAGAGAGAAAAAAACGACTGGGTTAACCCTGTTCCCTGAGAAGGGAATGAGACGTTGCGTGAGCTCCACGCTGTGGGAAGTGCCCTCACGTGTGACCAGCATCTGAAGCTTGTGTAACATCATGCCTATTTATAGGCCTGTCGTGATCAGGTGACGTGACAAATAAGCGCGTTGCCACTGGCCAGAGCGGTGCATATAAGTACAGAGAGCCCTTACTGGACACAGTAGGTGCAATTTCTCTTGTTCTGGTGCGAGGAACAGAGGAGGGCAGAAAGCCTGCAACACTACTGGCTTGGCAGCAGACGTAGGCACTGTAAGAATATAATCTGGCCTAGGATATAAGAAGGCCTTGGCTAATCAAAGGGCAAAGTCAAGGTAGGAAGGGGCAACAGAGAAAGCTTGTAGATCTCCTACTCGCTTGAGAGATGTCAGGGCCAGCAGAAGAGCTACCTTTAGAGTCAGAAGCTTCTCAGAGGCTGACTCTAAGGGCTCAAATGGGGCACCTGACAGACCTTCCAGGACCACAGAAAGGTCCCAGGAAGGTATGCATGGTCTGCAGATGGACCTCAGCCACCTGACACCACACATAAATCTCAAAGTTAGAGGATGCTGCCCCACAGAGACTCCATCAATAGGGGCATGGCTGACCAAAATGGCGGCCACCTAGACCCTGATTGTAAAAGGAGCCAACCCTGCTGAGAAATGTCTTCATAAGAACTCCAGGACTTAGCTATTGCGCAGTTCATTAGGTCTAGCTGATGTTCCTCACACCAGGAGACAAAAAGTTGCCACTTGAGTGCATACAATTTCCTCGTGGATGGTGCTCTGCCGTTCAACATGGTCTATGAATCTATGAATCTATGAGCTGTTGCCCCTCAGGGGCCAGATGCGTAGTTTCCATAGTTCCATCCCAGGATGAGAAATCAGCCCTCTGGCTTGAGACAGTAGATCCCTGCAGATGGGAATCTCCCAAGTAATGCCGTCCATCAGGGACATTATCTCTGAGAACCATATTCAAACTGGCCAATAAGGTGCTACTAGGAGCAGACGTAGACAGTCTTGGCGAACTATTGCTAGAACTTGTGGGAGCAGAGCGATCGGGGAAAAGACGTGACCTCGGCCACATGTGTACCATGGCATCCAGCCTCAATGGTGTGGGAGGAGTAAGGGCGAACCACAGCAGGCAGTCTCCTCGGAGATGAACACATCCACTTCCGCTTGTCCAAACCTCTGCCATATGGACTTAAGGGTGGAGCCTCCAATTCCAAGGCCTCAGCCCCTTCTTCAACAGGATGTCTGCCCCCACATTCCAGTTGCCCAGAATGTACATTGCACTCACTGACAAAAACTTTCCCTCTGCCCAGAAAAGAATTAGTTGCGCCTGCCTAAACAGGGGGCATGAACATAATCCTCCCTGGTGGTTGATGTATGAGACCACCCCTGTGTTGTCGGTCACAATTAACACATGGTGACCTCTCAATTGAGGAAGAAAGAATCTCAGTACTAGAAATACGGCCCGCATTTCTAGGCAATTTATATGCCACTCCAGATGAGGGCCACTCCAGAGACCGTGAGCTGGACAGCCATCTAAGACCACACCCCAGCTCATGAGGGAGGTGTCTGTCATTACCGTCTTGCGATAAGGAGATGCCCGTAGAATGTGACATGAGGCTAGAAACCGGGGACACCTCCAAATTCTCAAAGCACATAGGCATTGCCGTGTGACTCTTATTACTCTCAGAGGTTCGTCCTCAGACAAAACCCACCACTGAAATGGTCTCCTCTGCAATAGGCCCAACAGTATGACATTGGCTGCTGCTGCCATAAGCCTCAACAGTCTCTCGTAGAGACTGGAGGGGATGCCCAGGTCCAACTTTATCTTGCTCAATTTTGATAGGATTGACCCAATACATGTTAAGGATAGAAATGCCCTCATTGTAGTAGAATCCTTATAACCACTAGAAAAGTAGTCCTCTGCATTGGAGAAAGCATACTTTTCTTGAGGTTCAACCTCCAAGCTCTTCATGTGGGCAAGAAGAATACTGCAATGTTGACTCGGCAGTTCCCTGGATCATACTACGATTAACTAGTCATCCAGGTAGTTTACTACACAGATGCCCTGGAGTCACAATGGAGCCAGAACGGCATCCACGCACATTGTGAAGGTGCGAGGGGATAAAGCTAGCCCGAAGAGAAGAACCCGATATTGACACGCGTTGCCTCCAAACACAAACCTCAGGAACTTCCTGTGACTTGGCAATATTTCTATGTGGAAATATGCATCTTTTAGATCTATCATCACAAACCAGTCCTCAAACTGAATTTGTGGAACAATAAATTTTGTTTCAAAACAATTTCATCTTGAACCTGTATGTCCGAAGAGTACAGTTCAGATGACGCAGATCTAAAATTGGCCACTTACTCCCATCTTTTTTGTGGACCAAGAAATAATGGCTGTAAAAACCTCTGTGCCTCCCTCGCACTAGCGCTGGCCCAGGCCCCATTCGTGGATGCCCGGGTGAACTCAACACAACGGGGAAGGAACTGGCTGAACACCACCATATGTCGAGCTCACTCAGCAGGTCTGCTTGGTAGGCCTGCAAGACTGCCATTGTCTGCAGTGACCCACAAGCAAGACCGACTACCACATAGGCCTTGCCCACCAACGCCGAGGAGGCCTTACATGGCTTGGATGGCAAAGCCGGCCCCCCTAAATTACCTGCCGTCGATGAAGAGAGGTAGCTCGCAAGCGCCTCCTCCACCTTCGGCATATTTAAATAGCTGTGCTGTTCATTCTCCATGATGGACGAATAATCCGATATTGTGGGGTTATAAATACATATGTATGTCTTTCCCCAGAACAGTGATATTTTCTATTGCACTTTTTGCGAGCGTTACACAAACAAATGACATGCAGTCTTGCTGAAGATAATAAGGCTGATGGCACAGTTCATAGGTGCCATGTTTACATCATGCGACGCGCTTAATTGCCACGTCACCTGATTACGGCAGGCCTATAAATAGGCATTATGTTACACAAGCTTCAGATGCTGGTCATGTGCGAGGGCGCTTCCCACAGCGTGGAGCTCACATAATATTGAGTTCCCTTTGAAAGGGAACAAAGCTCAACATCAGAAACAATGCTAATCCATGCCATATAAAAATACACACTTTTCAGATACTGGTCATACGCGAGTGTGTGCATTGTGAAGCACACACGATGTTAAGTTCCCTTTAAAAGGGAACATTGAATATCTTTTCTTTGTAATCTTGTCAGTTAATTAAAGTTTCAAGAGACTTGACAAATCACAGATTTTTTAAATTGCATTTTAGAAAAAAATCCCAACTTTTATGGAAATGGGGTTAGTAGATGGGGAGTGTCATTAGTGGTTTATAATGTTTAGTGATTTAAGTCTGTAATGCTCGATTGGGTTCATGCTGCATTTCCTCTGAATAGCAAACATGGTAAACAGAAAAGCTGTAAATCTTTTGTGAAACTAATAAACACTTAACTTATAGTTCTGTCATCTGTCCTTTAGTGTAATTTGTACTTTGATTAGAAAGTGTGTGCTCAATCTATCAACTTTTAGTTTCTCCTCCAAACACCTTTTAATGAGAGCTGACAACTTCTCGCAACATGAGCAACAGCGACCATTGGCGACTAGATGTGGGCACGTCCAACGACGCGACAAAGTTGAGAAAACTTTACCTTTATGCAAATTCGGAGCAACTTGGTTCAGCGACTACCAATGGGAGTGAAGACAGGAGAGCACACATAACCCGTAGCCACCCATGCTCGATAGCGCATTGCTCACCAGCACCATTGTGGCAATAGCCAATTAGCTTAGCTTAGCTTAGGGTCTTAGCTGGTTTAAAGCATTTTTTATTTTTAAAGCGTACAGCAGGTTTTAATAGGTAAGGTATAAATAGGCATGATTTCACACAAGCTTCAGATACTGGTCACGCGCGAAGGTGCTTCCCACAGCGTGAAGCTCACACAACGTCTCATTCTCTTCTCAGGGAACATGGTTACAGGAGTAACCCAGACGTTTTCACTGACAAACTTAATTGTATTTTGTAAATATAAGCAAATTTAGAATTTGATGCCTTCAACTCACTCAAAAAAAGTTGGGACAGAGACCTGTTTACCACTGTGTTACATCACCCTTCCTTTTAATTACACTTTGTAATTGTTTGGGAACTGAGGATACTAATGGTTGCAGTTTTGCAAGTGGAATTTTTGCCCATTCTTGCATGACACAAAACTTCAGCTGCTCAACTGTCCTTGGTCGCCATTGTCTGATTCTCTTCTTCATGATGCACCATAGGAGACAGATCTGGACTGTTGGCAGCATACACACTCTGTGTCTATGAAGCCATGCTCTTGTAGCATGTGCAGAATGAGGCCTGACATTGTCCTGCTGAAATAACCATGGACTTCCAGGGAAAAGACATTTCCTTGATGGCAGCATATGTCTCTCTAAAATCCCAATATATGCCTCCATGTCAATGGTACCTTCACACATATGCAAGTCAACCATGCTGTGGGCACTGATGCACCCCCATACCATCACAGATGCTGGCTTTTGCACCTTTCGCTTATAAAAGTCTGGTTGGTCTTTTTCATCTTTGGCATGGAGAATTTGACGTCCGTTTTTCCCGAAAACAAGCTGAAACGTGGACTCCTCTGACCACAGCACACGTTTCCGCTGCCTTTCAGTCCATGTGAGATGTGTTCAGGCCCAGAGAACTCGGTGGCGTTTCTGCATAGACTTGATGTAATAGAGTTTCGGGTTACATTTCTGGATGCAGCGGCTGACTGTTAAGTTACAATGGTTTTCTGAAGTACTCCCGAGCCCATGTGGTTATATTAATCCCAGTAGCATGATGATTTCTCAGGCAAAGCCGCCTGACGGCTCAAAGGTCATGCACATTCAACAGTGGTTTCCAGCCTTGCCCTTACGCAATGAGATTTCTCTGGATTCCCTGAATCTTTTCACAGTATTATGCACTGTAGATGGTGAAAGACCTAAATTCTTTGCAATCTTGCATTGAGCAATGTTCTTTTTGAACTGACTGACAATTCTCTCACAAAGTTTGGCACAAAGTGGTGACCCATGAACCATCCTCGCTTGCAAAGACTGAGACTTTTGGTGGATGATCCTTTTATGCCCAATCCTGATACCGTCCCCTGTTACTTGATCCTCCAAAATGGTGTTACTTGAATATTCTATAAACTTTTCAGTCTTATTTTACCTCTGTCCCAACTTTTGTTGAGTGTGTTCAAGGAATCAAATTCTTTTTGCAAAATGCAATTAAGTTGGTCAGTAAAAACACTGAATATCTTTTCTTTGTACTTTTGTCAGTTAAATAAAGTTTCAAGAGACTTGACAAATCACAGATTTTGATTTTTACTGCATTTAAAAAAAATCTCAACTTTTATGGAAATTGGGTTAGTACTTTAAGTGTGTGTGTGTGTGTGTGTGTGTGTGTGTATAAAATAATTTGTTCAAATATTATTCACACTTACAGCATTTATCAAACACCCTTCTCCAGAGCAATTACAAATTGTGATGATAAATTTTAATCAATTAATCAATACATTAATCACATAAATAAGAAATGAATGAATTAATTGTTATTATCAATGAGACCTCATGATATAATGTATTGTTCAGCCCTAATAGTTTAACAGTCAAGATATTGATAGATTTCAGCCTCTCATCTAATGTCCCAGCTGCCATTGATAACATGCCAATAGTAGTGGTACTTTACAGTGAGCTCAAATTTCTCTGATGTTATCTGTCCTTATGGAGCCGGTACCATGTCCAGCTTTATAACAGATTTTGATAGCGTGTCCAGTCAATTTTTCTGATCTTTCTGGAATGTAACAAACACAAAAGCTAAAGTAAATGTGATCAAATATTATTAAGTGGCTGTTGTTGTCAACGCTAAACAACAGTTTCTTGATCTGGGAAAGACACTGTTGTTTTGAAACATAGTTAGCTTTTTTACTCAGTCAGATTATATAGAAGATAGAAAGCTTTCCAGAAAGTTCCACAGGATGTCTGGTTCAGGAGTTTAATAAAAGTATATAATTAAAAACCCCAAATAAATTAAAAAATAAGTAAATAAATAAATGTGTGTTATAATTTGTAAATGATTTTTTTCTTTCTTTTTGCAACAGCCCTGATTTTTTCACTGTTTTTCAGGACATGGTGATAGGGTTCACATGAAAAACCCTAACCCTGTTTAAACCCAAATATGAAAACAGTTATGAATATTTTGAGCACTAAACAGATACAGATACAAATAATAGCATTGTGTAACACCTCTAGCAGAGACACAAGATCTAAACAGTGATAATTACAATTCATAAATACAGTTTTAATTCTATATCATGTATAAATAAACCTAGAAAGTAAACCTGATTTTCACAAACACATTTCAGTTTTTTACAACATTTAAATCATATTCTAAAATTTACAGCTAAATAAAAAACACAATAATTTCTGTGTGTAATATTTGGTGATAATGTGATGGGGTGTGTGTGTGTGTGTGTGTGTGTGTGTGTGTGTGTGTACCTCAGTATCTCCAGTGTACAGTGTGGATTCTCCAGTCCAGCAGAGAGCAGCTTCACTCCTGAATCCTGTAGTTTATTGTTACTCAGGTTCAGTTCTCTCAGACTAGAGGAGTTTGAGCTGAGAACTGAGTACAGAACTCTACAGCTTTCCTCTGTCAGATTACACCCCCACAGCCTGGAAGAGAAATGATGAAATCTCAGAACACTGATCTCAAACACAAGCATAATACAGCTAAAGTTTAACATTCAGTTCAATTCAGTTTCATTTGTATAGCACTTTTACCAAATTGTCCCAAAGCAGCTTTACAGAAATATATAAATTCAGGATATAGAATTTAAATGTATGAATTTATCCCTAATGAGCAAGCCAGAGGTAACAGTGGCAAGGAAAAGCTCCTTGAGATGATATGAGGAAGAAACCTTGAGAGGAACCAGACTCAAAAGGGAACCCATCCTCATCTGGGTAACACCGGATAGTGCAATTATAAATAAATCCCTTCTACAAATGTGTTAATACTACATGCTCAAAGAGTGTAAATGTGTAACGAGGAAAAGTCATTACAGTTTTTTACATGAAGTCTGTTTTGTTGATCCAATATTCACTGATTGAGACTTGAGTGCAAAACGGTTTGTGGCAATTGCAGTCCTAAAACTATCATAGCAATTGAAGTCCTAGCCATCATAGCATAACTGTTCATATGAATCGAGGTCCACAGCCATCTTTATGGTTTTTAAGTGGTACCATCCTCAATAATCTTAATGATCTTTAGGCTGCACCATGTGGGGCCATCCTCAGCAGCAGCATGTGACTTCCAATTGATGAGAACTTGAACCAGAAGTAGAGCATCAGTATGGATCAGGCAGGTCCGGAGAGCAGAAGGGGTCAGGATCACTGGTATTTCAGGAGTATCATGTGGAGCTCAACAGAAAGAGAGAGGGAAAGGGAGGGAAAGAGATGGAGAGATTATTAGGTATGCTTATTGTCCCATAATGGTTAGGGACAATGTACTTTGTGTGAGTAAAAGCAGGGACTCCGGCAAGACTAGCTATGACAGCTTAATTGAAAGGGAGAGCCAGAAGGAAACACAGACATGAGGGCTCCCTGGGACATAAGGCGGCCAGACACCCCACCTACAACAAACCTGGGTGAAGGCGTGAAAGTGGGGGGGACGGGACAGCATCCAACATCCCAATTCACCACAACTGTCATGATTCAAAGGTGGAGATGGATGCAATTGTGGATTTTTATATATATAGTTAGACGATGTACGAGTGCTCATTAACCAGAAAGTGATTCAGGTGCAGGTGGTCATGTGACTGATGAGTACTGTGCGGTGGCTGCTGGGAACTGAAGTCCAGAGTTCCTTCCCTGATATATGACAGAACCCCCCCAAGGGCACTTTTCCAGGAGCGCCAAACTACACTCCCTCCCTCTGGCGGTCCTGGCCCCCTGGCCAAAATGTCCCAACTGACCAGAAGACTGAGCAGCATCCTCAGTGGAGCAAGAAAGCATAGAGACGTCCTCAGTGGAACAGGTAAGCAGAGCGACATCCTCAGTGGAACAGGTAAGCAGAGTGACATGCTCAGCTGGGCAGGAAGGCAGAACTTTGTTGTCTGTGTCAACAGACTCGGGCATGATATCCCCAGCCCGGCTTGAATGCAGAGCGATGGCTATTGCACAGCCAGCGGGAGGAACAAGGCTCAAGGCAGAGCCTGAGGGGGAAGTGACATTCCCCCTGATGCTAGAAGGGAGAGTGCCACTCCCCGTGTGGTCCGCGGGGGGAGCGAAGTTCTCCATGAGGCCAGAGAGGGGAGCGAGGTTCTTCGCGAGGCCAAAGGGAGGAATGATGCTCTCTGCGAAGCACAAGGGGGAAATGATGCCCTTCATGGAGCAGGAAGGGGGAGTGACATATGGTGCAAAGCAAAGAAGAGGAGCGACGTATTCAGCGGAACATGGAGGCAGAGCAACGTCCTCAGCAAAGCAGGATGGCAGAGCAACGACCTCAGTCAAGCAGGAAGGCAGAGCAACGTCCTCAGCCGAGCAGGAAGGCAGAGCAACGTCCTCAGCCGGGCAGAAAAGCGGAGTGGTTTCCTCAGCAGAGCGGTAAAGCCAGGCAATGCCCTCAGCAAAGCAGAAAAAGCAGGGCGAGCTCCTCAGCGGAGCAGGAAAGCACAGCGGCATTCATAGCGGAGCAGGCGAACAGAGTGGAGCACTTGGTCATGTCGGGACGCGGAGCAACCTCTTCAGCAAAACAGGGCGACTGAGTGTCATCCTCAGCTGAACAGAAAGGCTGAGCGGTATCCTCAGACGAGCAGGGAGGCGGACTGACGTTCTCCATTGACTCGGTTTGCTGGACGAGATCCACAATAGAGGAGGGAGGGTGGGAGATGGTTCCAGCCCGGTTAAAAGGCTCCCACTTGTACAGGGACTCCTGGACCCTGAAAAATTCCGCTGCATCCATGTGTCTGTCTTATGTTCTGTCACGATTCAAAGGTGGAGACTGATGCAAGTGCACATTTTTAAACATCTAATAACAAACAAACAAAATACAAAAGACTCTACAAGTAGGATACAAAACACTGTGGTAACCTACTGTGGTAAAGACAAAACATGGCAGCAGAGACAAAGGTATAATTAGATGATGTAAGACAAGGAAGCAGTGCAAACAGTGGCTATATATAAGAGTGTTCATTAACCAGAAAGTGATTCAGGTGCAGGTGGTCATGTGACTGATGAGTATGGTGCGGTGGCTGCTAGGAACTGATGTCCAGAGTTCCTTCCCTGATACATGACAAGAACCCTCTATGCCTGTGAGCCTCTAGATCTGCTCCTTTGCCTAAGAAAAAACTATTCACAAAAAGCTTGATTAAACAAATACGTTTTCAGCCTGGATTTAAACACGGAGATTTTGTCTGAGTCCCGAACACTAATTGGAAGGCTGTTCCATACCTGTGGGGCTTTGTAAGAGAAACCTCTTCCCCCTGCTTTAGCCTTCACTATTCGAGGTACCCACAGATAGCCTGCACCTTTTAATCGAAGTAGGTGTGGTGGACCATAAAAGAAGAAAAGTTCACTCAGGTACTGTGGTGCGAGACCATTCACTGCTTTATAGGTCAATAATAGTATTTTATATTCAATGCGAAATTTTCACACACACTTTAACTGGGCATATCCAGTATCTAAGCGGTGGGGGAAACCCTGAGACATCAGATGGGGTGCGGAGAACTTCGATCAGCATGGTTATGTCGGCAGTGAGATGTGCGAGCTGATAGTGAGTGTTCAGATCTAAATCCAACCCCTCCAGTAGAGGAGATAAGAAGAACTGACGTTCGCCTAGGCAAGCAGAAAAAGGCAGACTGAGCATTACTTAGGAGAAAAACAACACATGTATCTAATTAGTGAGGCATGTCAGAGAGTTTAGGATTATAGGAACAGACGTTCAACTGAGAGTTACATCACACACACACACACACACACACACACACACACACACAGAGGCCGTCAGGTATGTAGAAAATATACAGGGTAAAGAACATGTAAGCAATAAAAGAGCAATGTGGAAAAAGAACAAAACTTACCCATAATTACAGAGACGGTTCGCATGAAGTTACGGAGATCCTCTCTCAATGAATCCAGTCAGAAAAAATCCAGTCAGGAGTGATGCAGTACATGGAAGCATTTAAAAAAAAACTAAAACCAGACAGGCCGAACATAAGGGGAATGGTACCGAGCTACACCCGGATAATAAGGGGCACTGAGGTAAGCGAATTCCGCAAGATAAGGGTTACTGAAAAACACTGTTTAGCAAATGTAAGGGTTTTCGGTATCAGCCAAACCTGGTACATACTGGTATTGGAAAAAATGCTGAGGATGTTAAAATCTAGGCTTAAGGAACTGTATAAATAGGAGAGCCCAAGCTCTGGGTTTTTAGATCACTCTTGGGACGTCTCAACTGTGTGGATCTCATGTGCATTGGAACAATAAACTTGGACCCTTGCTTCTTCTCACTCACTGGTTCGGTGTCTTGCTTTTCTTCATTCAACTGGGTAGTATATGTAAGTATCTGTTTCTATGCTAAGTGTGTTAATCGTATTCAGCTTGTAGATAGAATTTGGAACAACAGTAGTGACATTATATTTCTTATCTTAGCAATATTTCTGAGATGAAAGAAGGCTATGCTAGTAATATTATCTACATGAGCATCAAATGAAAGACTGGAGTCAATAATCACACCTTTTATTACTGCACATGATGAAACAGAAAGGCCATCCAGAGTTACTATGTAATCAGAAAGATTTCTTCTAGCTGCATGTGGTCCTAGTGGAAGTACTTCTGTCTTGACAGAATTAAGTAAAAGGAAGATAATGAGCATCTGTTGTCTAATGTCCTTTATACATTCCTCAACTTTATTAAGCTGCTGTCTGTCATCTGGCTTTGCTGAAACATACAGCTGTGTATCATCAGCATAACAGTGGAAGCTAATACCATATTTACAAATAATTTGAGCCAGAGGTAGCATTGTAGGGAAAATTAGCTGTTTGGGTTAAGTTTTTGCATTCTCCACCATTATATGTAACAAAAATTAGTTGTTTAGATTGTGCTACCTATATTCTCCACCAAATATGTAGGCAAGACTAGAGAGCAAAGAGTTGGATTTTAACTCTCTCTAGCTAGTCCCACCCTACCAACCAACGAGAAATTGTCTTAGGGCGATGTTAATCAGTTAATCATATGATGTTAATCAGTCCATTGTCTCTGCAGATGGGAGGTTCCACACTTTTTCATGATGTGTGGATTAAACTTTGTCTGAAATACTAACATGAACATATAATGACATCCTATCTGAATTTCCTTACTCGTAGCCTTTAGGAAATCACTCAACGAATATACACATACCACACAAGACATATACTAACTCTTGTTAAGTACACTACTAATAGTAAACACAATAATCATACTAGTGCTACTATACTAATACATGCTAAATGAATGAATCAATTTGTGGCAACTTATCAGTTAAAAACATGAAGGAAATAGAAGAAAACATGGCAGAAAATAAGTGACTGCTGTTGTTTTAAAGATGTATTAATTTTCAGTCATTGTTTCTTGTAGGGTATGTGGAAGGCTCTGATTGTGTAACATGAATAGCTGATTCAACAGAGGAAGGGAGGGCTCCCCCCTTCCTGAAGTTTTCACTTTATTGGTGAAGGACCTTGGAATTTATCTGTTGAGTAAGCCATCTGGTTTGTCCCAAAGGCCTAAATCAGCAGTTTCTGTGGTCGAGACCCTGGGTCAGGGATGTCTCTAACACTCCCCCTATTGTTGCACAGTAGTTTAGATAAGGCAACTGCAAACTATATTTTCTATATATAATCTGTATGTTAGTATAAGGTCAAGAGTGTGACCACCATTATGAGTGGGTCCTATTACATTCTGAGTGACCCCTACTGAATCCAGAATGGACACAACTGCTGTTCTCAGAGGCTCTTCTGGGTTATCAAAATGAATATTAAAGTCTCCAACAATTAATTCTTTGTCTAGAGAAACAACCAGGCTTGAGATGAAATCTGCAAATTCACCAAGGAATTCAGAATATGGCCCTGGGGGTCTGTAAGTAAAATGAGCAGAATCGACTCGGTAGACTTATTTTTTGTGGCTACTGTGATGGCAGGCCTGCAGCCAGCCCACACAACACTCCTCGCGTTACTGCAGATGGAGTGCTGAATGGACAGTGCCATTTCAGCACCCCGTTTGTTTTAGACAGCAAGAGAACACATGGCAGAGAATGATTCAAGCGGCTTCTCTTCACCATCTGACAGAATAGCAGCAGATATAAAAGGGTGCAGCAGACAGGGTGTGGTGAGTTCCTTCTCCGTGTGTATGTCGAGTAACGCGTCTCTCTCCTAGACACAAATGATGATGACGATGATGAGGACTACAGCAGAGAAACTCCCCAGCTGCGCTGCACCTCTTGACGGCACCCTCAGCCTCCTGCAAGCCTCCTGGGTCCCGTCTCATGGCCGTTCCAGCCCGTTCATGTGGGAAGACAGTAACCTCCACCTCCACACTCAGCGCACCCTCACCTCCACTCTAGCACCTGACTTTAAATAAAATGCCCCCAACCCCACACCCCCACCTCTGCTTCCCGAGTGTCTGTGTTCTGCCTGTCCTGGCCTTGAGAAGCCACGCTACATATGTTATACTGGTATAAAGAATTTCAAAAGAGTTAAATTTATGACTAGGACTCCTCCTCTTCCAGTTTGACGGGGCTGATGTAAATAACTGTACCCAGGAGGATTGACTTAGTTTAGTGCTATGTACTCATTTGGTTTAATCCATATATCTGATATACACATTATATTAAACTCCTGATCAGTAATGATTTCATTAACAATAAGTGCTTTAGACATAAGAGCTAACAGTCCTAGCTTTAGATCAAAGGTGCTGGCTGTGCATTCGGTATTGTTACATAACGAGACTATACAGGAAGCAAGTGCAGGTTCACATATTTATTAACAACTAAAGTCGGCGTACAAGAAAACGGGAAACAAGGTCTAAACATAAAGCTTGGACCGAAGCAAGAAACATGAAACTTAAACAGGGTGTGGAAACACTACCGCGTGGCACAATGACACCTTTATACAGCTACCATTCAAACTTTTAAGCATATACTCATCTATCATCTAATTATAACTAAGGCATGAAATACGTAGCTAGAACAAGACATGGAAACGCTACTGCTTAGCACATTTACACATTAACACATTAACTAGAACCGAGGCATGGAACATGAAACCAGGGCAGGGCATGGAAACGTTACACATACCAACATATAATACTGCGCGAATTGCGCAGCAACGCGAGGGGTTTAAATAACAAATGTAATTACCTTGAATGCTGACAGCTGGTAACAATCAATACACTCCCTCGAACAACAACCAATGACTAAACAAGGAGGAGACCAAACAGAAACAACCGCACGTGTCCATTGTAAACAAAGTCTCCATGGTTCCTATGTAACGCGCGAGCATGTGCTTGCTCTGGTTTGTGCATGTGCGCGCTCTCCGGCTCTCCGTGCACGTTGCCGCTGCAGCACCATCTGCCGGCGAGATCGTGACAGATATGATCTCATTTTATGTTCATTAATTTTTCATTAATTTCATTAATTTTAATTATGTAAATCAAACTTTCTGAAAATTTCTACATTTTTGTTTAGCTCAGGGAACAGACACAGTCTTGATATTGTGGAACTTAGGTGACAATGGTCAGTTTAGCCTGTCTGCTTGTCTGCTCCCTGGCCTTGGCTCTGTTTTGACACTGATTAACTAGGCCTGTTCTGAGACTGCTATGCTGCAAGAAATGAGAGCAGCACCTTCCCGAGTGGGATGGATACCATCCTGCCCTAACAGGCCAGTCTTGCCTTCAAAACTACTCCAATTATCTATAAAGCCCACATTGTTTTCCTCGCACCTGGACATCCAGCAGTTTAGTGACCATAACCTGCTGTACATCGCCATGCCGCATTGGGATGGGGCCAGAACATACTACTGCATAGGACATCGCCTTCGCTAATTTTCCCACCTCTATAATGTTCCTCTTAGAAACGTCTGACTGACCAAGGCGTATATCATATACATGAATAACTACCTTTGAAAACTTGTGCTTGCCTAAAACCCTAAGATTACCTGCTATGTCCTGCACCCTGACTCCTGGTATACACCTGACTAAAGCTGCTGGATCCCCTAAAGGCCTAGCTAATTTCACGCACCTTAAGATAGAGTCTCCTATAACCAGAGCTTTTTCAGGTTTATCGGCAGTTGCTTCACTGAGGAGAGCAGACCTGTTGGACACGTGAAGCAGAGAGAAGTGGTGCTCCCATGGGCGAGCCTCAGCATTAGCTGTGGCTTTATGATTATGCCGCCCATCATCACACATTCACACCCGGCTATGAGGGCTCTAACGCCAGAGTAGGATTGCTATCTCCGCCTGAGGCATCCAGACTTTTCCCTACAGAAACTATGCTGCTCTCACTCTCACTAACCCTCTCTAGATGCACACATCTGATCCTGCAATCTTCACCGTCAGAGGGCTAACTAATATACACTTAGAACAATAAAGTTATTACTAATGATGGAGGAAGAATGACTAAACATCCTGCACTCAACAAGCTGAAAGTTTGTAAGTTTGTTATTGGGTATTTAACGTACCTTAGTCGAATATTAGTAGATATTTTTTTTAGACAGCTCAGATGTGGATGGACTTTGCTTGCTGTCTTTAGTCAAAAAAACAGTGACAGATGGTCAATAGAGGGTGCTCTTATTTATCCAAAGAAGAAGGCTACTTAAACATGTTAAACATAAGTTAAAGATATTGCAAAATAATTATGAAATAAAATTATTTGTCATACTATTTGCCTGGTAGTCATGTTACCATTTACTAAAAAAAAAAAAAAAAAAAAAAAATTGTATTTCAATCTGTGTGCAGGGCGCTAGCCAAATGAATGTGTATGAAGATCCTTAAACTTCTGAAAAGCAGGTGACTTGAGGCTGTTCTCCAATTGGCTTGCTTCAGATTGTCCTCAGGGCACAGCTCATTGCGCCCCAGACACTCCCACTTTTGTTGTTAGTGAATCAATATAGTTTTTATATTTTTTGACCTCACGTGATTGGACCATTCTCAACAACTCTCTTTCCCACTACTGCAAGACATTGTTAACAACATAGAAGTAGCCGCAACATTTCTTCCAGATGAAAGAGAATTTGGTTTTATCTTTACAAAAAACCCTCTCACAAGGAGTTCAAATGAAGAAAAAATAGGATAAAAGAGTTTGGACCAGATTGAACCAACTTACAAATTCAGCAGCAGTCAAGTGATAGCGGACAAGCTTACACCCGGGTTTCTCCGGCACTTCTTATGGAAAATGGAGTTGGCTAGTTGGATGAGATGTAAGTCATGCATTTTATTGTTTTTCTTGTTAACTGTTTCAAAGTCCTGGTACCGGGGGTACGAGACTTAAACATCTTTCTGCAAAATGCAAACAGCATGAAAGTAGCTGTAGCCATCTTGACAATGTATAATGCTACAGTTTTTTGGGAAGCTTAGCACTGCTGAACATTCAGTCCTGCATTACTAACGGTGTGATTTTCAGTTTTTTGCGCAACCCCCCCCCAAAAAAAATTTTTTTTGCACCAGCCGCAACTGCAAAAAACAAAAGCGTTCTTCAAAAATTTAAAGTACAGCAGAAAGTAAAGTGAAACTACAACAAATGAGAATGATAACGTAAAATTGTTAATGAAAAAGAAAGGAACAATATAATTTAAACGCTGACACAAGGAAGAAGGTCCCGGCAAATGATTCAACCATGTAACAGAAATGTCAGTATGTTTCTCTCATACAGGTACAGGTATCGGGTGTTGTAGTGGTACACCACATGCTCTGAGAGCTGAACTAAACGGCAAATAAAAGAAAAAGGAGGAGCAGGAAAGATTCTCAATTTCGTTAAAGGGGTGTAAACCTTTATCATCATAGATGTCTTTCAGATAATGAACACCTATATTACCCCAGTGAGCTGTAGTAATGGGTTTCCCTCCAATTAGTATTCCCCTATTGTTGAATAAAGTTGATAGAGCGACTCACAGGACATTTCTCCTGTAATTGTGCAATAGCTATCTTTTCCTGATTAAATAGATTTAAAGTACTGATTCGTTTGCGGGGTGCATTCAATTCACCACAGTTCAAACCAAAATATTAAGTTGACTCATTATCTAATGCAACATGATTATAGACAATATCTGGAGAAATAAACAACACACACAACCACAACCACCGTATGCTACGTCAGTGCCTGTTTCCAATGTTTCTCCCAATCTCAGGAAATCTTCACCAACTTTGTGAAAAATCAGTAGACAGAACAAGCCCCAGCCACTGAATAGACAACACATAGACACAGATAACATGAAAACAATCCAAAAAACAAATAAAAAAAATATTTATACAAAAACATTAACTTTATAAGAAGCCTAAAATGGACAGTGATGGTGTATGAATATGGAGCAGTCAGAACGGTTCCAGCCCAACAGTTTAAACTAACCAATAAATTATAACCTGCAGTGTTTTTTTTTTAAAAGGAGGAATCCGTTCTCCACTGTATAGTTACTCCAGCTAGCCTTAGCAGGCCCAGTCCAAGGACAGTCACCCGAGCAAGCAAGAGCCAGCTCGACCTATGTAGTATCAGGGGACGTTTGTAGCATCGCGCTGCTAGCATCCGTATTCTAGCAGGCTGGCACTAGCAGTTAGCCTAGGCAGCCCAAGTTAACCCAGCTCAGACAGCTAGGAGGGCAGTCCAGAACATTCAGAAATACTCTGCATGAAACTGTTAGCTATCGTCCTCCGGAGTCCAGTGTAAATCTTTTATCCCATTTTGGTGATGTGTCCGGTATACATCATCAGCAGTTGTGTTTCTGACACAGTCGCAAGTGTAATGCATGTGAGTGAGGTGGATTATTTACTCATCATCATTTTTCCCTAAAATGTGTTTGGAGGAGAAACTAAAAGTTGATAGACTGAGCACACACTGTCTAATCAAAGTACAAATTACACAAAAGGACAGATGACAGAAATGTAAGTTTAGTGTTTTTTAGTTTAAACAAAAGAGTTACAGCTTTTCTGTTTACTGTGTTTGCTATTCAGAGGAAATGCAGCATAAATCCAGTCGAGCATTACAGATGTCACAAACCGGAGAGGAGACACGAAGATCAACTGAACAGGAATGTTTATTTCACAGAATGGCAGAGTTATATGCGATAAGCGAGCAGGCAAGTATATAGCATAGAATGTCCCTTATAACCCTCTGCCCGAGCGAGGATGGCGCCAACAGTTCGAAAGGGAAGAACACACTTAACTGACAAGTCCTTTCCTCTGTTGTGGAGTGAAGTGTGGAGAAATCTGAGAACAGCGGATGGCAGAGATAACGCTTAATATACGAGGTAACCATGAAGGGAGTCCGAATCGTAACTACTCACGTAGAGACTGACGAGACCAGACAACAGGTATGTGATAGCTGTGTGCTTATGAATAGTTCCTGATTAGAGTGATACAGGTGTGGCAGGTTAGTACTCAGGTGAATGTAAACGGGTAGGTGGAGTTGAAGGACCTGGTGTTGATGGTATGCTGGCTGAATCTGA
Source organism: Stegophilus panzeri (assembly GCA_024331685.1). Taxonomy (NCBI): domain Eukaryota; kingdom Metazoa; phylum Chordata; class Actinopteri; order Siluriformes; family Trichomycteridae; genus Stegophilus; species Stegophilus panzeri. The sequence goes on along the minus strand of JANDJT010000002.1, from coordinate 28,535,914 downwards.
ATAACCCCCCTGCCCTCCACAGGCAGCTCTGGATGACCAAACACAGTGACGAGGATGACCTCTGCCTCTAGGTGCTGGACGTTCAGGATGAGTGTTATGGAATTTGGTTAACAATGTGGGATCCAGAATGTCATGGGGGTAACCGATGATCTTTCTTCAGGCCCATATCCTTCCCAGTCCACGAGATATGCTAGGCAACTGCCTCATCTTTGGGAGTCCAAGATGGCATGGACCGTGTAGACTTGATTGTACTCTGCTTCTAATGGAGGAGGAGGTACATCTGTAACACCAGGTCCTGTGGAGGAAGGGAGAAGAGAGTCATGGTGAGGTTTGAGTAGAGACACATGGAAGGTAGGTGAAATCTTGTATTGTGAAGGTAAATTAAGCCTGTAAGTCACATAGTTTATTTGGTGTTGGATGGGGAATGGGCCTATGAATCGGGGACTCAGCTTATGACGGGGTAGTCAGGGGCGGATGTCTCGGGTAGAGAGCCAGATATTTTGACCTGGATGGTAAGTGGGTGTGGCAGCTCTTCTGACATCAGCCTGGATCTTGTATCTCCGGACTGCTCCATGTAAATGGATGTGAGCCAAACCCCATACCCTCTTGCTTTCCTGAAACCAGCGGTTAACAGCTGGAACTGCCGATGGTTCACCTGAGCAGGAAAAAAGTGGTGGCTGATAGCGAAGGATGCACTGAAAAGGCATGAGTCCTGTGGCAGTTTGTCAGAGGGAGTTTTGCGCATACTCGGCCCATGGCCGGAAACAGCTGTGTTGATGGTTGTAACAGTATGACCGCAGATAACGTCCTATTTCCTTTTTGGATTTTTGCGTTCCATTTGGCCAATGGTCTGAGGATGATAGCCTGAAGATAAACTGACTGAGACACCGAGAAGTTGGAAGAAGGCTCTCCACACATGTGAGGTGAATTGTGGTCCACAATCTGACACTATGTCTTTGGGGAGCCTGAAATTGCGGAATACATGCTGAAACAGGGCTTTGGCAGTCTCCATGGCAGTGGGTAGTCTCTTGAATGGCATGAGTCTACAGGCCTTGGAAAAGCAATCACCTGCTACCAGGATGCACGTGCTATTGTCAGAAGAGACCATGGTCTGTGGGGGATTGGTAATGGTCGGAGCTTGCCTTCTGGGAGATGTCTCAGGGTCTTGGAGATGGAACATATCAGGCATCCTTGAACAAAACTCCGGATGTCCTGGGTCATACCTGGCCACCAATAGCGTTCATGGAGGAGTGAGAGGGTTTGCTGGTTACCTGGGTGCCCGGTTCCCGGAGACAAGTGAACTGAGTCCATGAGGGTAATGCAAAGGGCAGAAGGAACATATGTGTGACCCTCTGGACCTCCCGGTGGAGCGGGTTCCTCTCTAGAAGTTGTTGTTATCAGTTTGATGGCAAGGAGTTCCCGGTTGCCGATGTCGTAGTTCTGCTCCGCCGGGGACAATTTATGGGAGAAGAAGGCACATGGATGTAGCTGAAAAGATTCCCCCTGCTGCTGAGATAAGACAACTCCCACTCCCGTGTTGGATGTGTCCACTTCCACGACAAAGGGCAGATCTGGATTGGGATGTGTAAGCATGGGAGTGGTGCAAAAGTTCTCCTTCAGGAGCTGGAAGGCTTCTATGGCAGCGGGCATCTACGATAGAGACTTGGACCAATTGTGAAGTAAAGATGTTTATGGGAGAGGCAATCTGACTGAAGTTAGCGATGAACTTATGATAGAAATTTCCGAATCTTAGAAATCGCTGAAGTCGCTTGATTGAAGAAGGTCAATGAATCCTGGTCCTGGTCCATCCGGATCCCTCGTCCATCGATGACATAACCCAGGAAGTGGATGGGTGGGCAATGTATCTCACACTTCTTCATTTTCAGATAAAGTTTTGTGATCTCTCAGACGTTGAAGGACCTGAGTGACGTGTTGGTGATGTTCTGTCAGATTTTGGGAGTAGATAAGAATATCTATGTCTATGTAAACAATAAAGAACCTGTGAAGCATGTCTTGGAATACCTCATTCATGAATCTTTAGAATACGGAAGGTGAGTTAGCTAGCCCATACAGCATGACTCGGTACTCATAGTGTCCGGATGGTGTAATGAAGGCGGTTTTCCACTCGTCACCCTTCCGTATTCAGATGAGATTATATGCACTATGTAGGTCCAAGCTGGATAAGATGTGAGCTTCCTTTAGTTTCTCTAGGGCTGCTGGGACCAGGGGAAGAGGATAACAATATTTAATGGTTTGCTCATTGAGAATCCTGTAATCAATGATGGTCGGAGCCCTTGATCTTTTTTGGACATGAAGAAGAAGCTTGAAGTGGCAGGGGATGTAGACGGTTGAATGAATCCTTGTTTAAGTGCTTCCTCAATGTACTCCTCCATGGCCTTCATTTCTGGGATTGAAAGTGGGTAGATTTTAGCTTTGGGTAACGTGGCTCCAGGTACCAGCTCATATATAAAATTACAGGTGGTCTTCTTTTACTGATGTTCAATTACGTAGTGACAAACCATTCCAAGTGGAGAATTATTTGTAATAATTGTCAAATGTAATGCGTTACATTACTGCGTTATCAGAAAAAGTCATTAGATTACAGTAGGGCTTTACACCCAACTCTGGTTATATGTTGTATGAATTTTACAGAGCAAGTAAAGCAGTTGGTGTGTGTTGTTCTCTGTGCTCATACAATTACAAATCTGTCACCTCAAGACATCCGATTCTACACAGACACTGGTTCAGTTGTTTGGTGTGGACCTGAGTACAGGTGGAGTGTTTACATACGCCCAAACAGATCCAAATTAAAGAGAAAATTTGATTGGTCCAAATCAAACAAGGTAGTTGTGAAAGTGTCCTTATTCTCTCCCACATGTGTCCTTCAGTGCAGACATAACGTGTTAATGTAAAAAGTGAAACAATCTTCTGTAAAAGTACCAGAGGTTTGTTTAAAGATGATTAGAGTAACTATTAATGATCATTAATCCAATCAGTGCATTTCAGTGTTATATTAAAATAACAAACCATGCAGTAATACATATATAAATAAAAAATACTCACTCAGCTTTTTGGGAGGCTTTGACCACTGGCAGTAGCCTCAGAAGACATTCCTCTGATGGGTCATATTTCCTCAAATTAAACACATCCAGCTCCTGTTCTGAGTTCAGTAACACA